>CCAG010007021.1:0-60319 GCA_001077435.1 Glossina morsitans morsitans | reverse complement strand
ATTTAATTTAATAAGAAAAATTGATCAGTTTTATACATAAAAAGTGTTTTGCATTTGAAAACAAAAGAAATTTTGTTTTTTTTTTTTTTTTTTTTTTTTTTTTTTTTTTTTTTTCTTTCTAATAGTACAACGTATCGAGATTATTTTCCCAAAATTTTAAATTGATCGGATTACTAAGAGTAGCAAAGAGCGAGCCTTTGGAAACTATTTCATCTACTATTGTTACTTTAAAATTTAATCGCTTTTTTTGTCAAATTCTATTTTTGAAATCGGTCGTCACTACTTCTTCATTGATGCATTGATTGAAATTTTGCAGACTTTTTTGAATTGATTGAACAAAGATTTTTTGCTTTTGTCGATAACAACAAATCTAGTTTTCATCCGCCTGAGCGACCGAGTAGGCAAAGAATCTCCATTAACAACTCAATGGTCGTGGATTGAAATCGCTAGTGTTGAGGACTTTTAAAATAAAGCCGACAGCCTTCGACGCTAGTATTTTAGGACTTTCGTTCTAGAATTTGTTTCTCCGGCTAAATTTATTTATTATAATAGTAGTAATGATAATAGATTTCATCGAAAGTTGCGCCTTTTTTAAATACAAACTTACAAAAAATTATAATTTTTACTTTTTCCTCAATCAATCCTTTGATCAATCTCAAACTGTAGTGTGTCACTTAAGAATAGGAAATATTCAGTCTTTTTGGAATTCGGACATAGCTACAAAGAATTATTTTAACCAACGTTGGCCTATGAAACCCGAGCCGCAACGGTTTTGCTTTCAAATTTTTTAAAAGATCGTTTGATAAAATGTTTTTATACCCATCACCGAAGAAAGGATGAGGGGTATATGTATTTTGTCAAAACGTTTGTAACGCCCAGAAGGAAGCATCAGAGACCCCGCAAAGTATATATATATTCTTGATCAGCCTCAAATTCTAAATCGATTTAAGCATGTCCGTTTGTTTGTCCGTCTGTTTATGGTCTGTTGTAAACATTCTCCTGACCGCAAAAGTGAACCTATCAACAGCTCATAGGACGGAAACAGCGAATGTTCTTGCACACAAGTTGGTATTAAAAATGGGTCAAATCGGTCGAGGAACACGCCCGTCGCATCACTTAAAATGAGAACACCTCTGTTTTTCAAAGGGCATGAAAAATGGTTTTTTGCTCATTATTCATAAATTATAGCAAATAAATGTGCAAAAAATTGAATGCATATTCTATGGGCGATGCACAAAAATGGAAAAAATTGCCCACGGCTACCCAATATTGTAGTGCATCAAAATTGAATTGTTTTTTCAATAACTTTATAACGCGCAGAAAAAAGGTTCGAAAACCCTACAAGGCATACAAATTCTTGCCCAGTTTCAAATTTGGAATCCACGTAAACGTGTCCATCTGTTCGTCTGTCCATCTGTCTGTTTGCGCAACTTTGCAACATTTGTGGTAAGCATTCTTCCGTTAGCGAAAATGAAGAAGGTATCGCCTAAAAATTTGCCTTTGCCTTTTTTTGCGGTAAACGGTGTTGGGTATAAAAAATTCGGTACCGATAACACTTACGATTTAATCAGTTACGGAAAAACAAAAATTGAGAAAATATGCATTTTTTACCTTTCGAACGCAATGTAAGTCCTTGAATTCTCCTTTTAGATTATATTTTTCGCATTTCGTATTGCTTTCCCTGCAATCTGCTTGAGGCACTTTTTTATTTTATGCTTTAATTAAATTAAATGCATTTGTAAATATACTAATAAATATGTTCACAGTTAATTGTTATACTTCCTCGGACAAAATTAATTAATTCACTAATTATTGTATTAAAAAACACATCACATATATTTTTAATTAAATTGTTAGAAAATATATTAAAGTTTGGTTTTTTTTTTTTTTATATAATAAATAGAAAAAGAAAGCAAAAAAAAAAAAACAAAAATAAAAAACAATTCTTTTTTTATACGACAATCTGTGGTGCGGAAAACAAATAGTTTTAATTAACGACAACACAAAATGTACAAAACAATTTAATTTCTAGCAAAAAGGAAAAATTGGTTTGAAAACTATTCGACAAGTTACAGGCAAAAAATGAATAACACCTGTTTCGAACATAAATGAAACCACCGAAATGAAATCTTAACAAATGGCCGGTAAAACAGGTGTCTGTCGTTCCGTTTTAATTTATTATCGTAAGATAAATACGAGCAAAAAGTTACTTTTTCAATGACAACAATTAATGATTTAATATTTAAAGGAAAAAAGAAAAAAACTTTGAAAAAGAGGATGAGGGGAGGGCGAAAATGTAAGAGAGAAGAAGAGAGAAGAATAAACAAGCACTGTAGACCATTAAAGCGATAACATAATAAATGAATGAATGAGATTAAAAGCGAAAGAGTTCATTCCAACGCGGAAAACTTAAACATAAAAGTATTGGGGACGAGGGAAAGTTCTGTCGTTTTACTAAAAAAATAAAACAACATATTAGGGAAAAAATCATTTATGTTATTAATGCGTAGCAGCTTTACTGTATTTAACATTTACGGATCTGTTTTGTCCAACAACTTGTCCACACTCCTTGCCTGAAGTCGCCAATTGCGTATCTCTTGTAATAGAGTTCTGGGAAATCAGACTTTGTTTAAAGGTATTAGTGCATTGTATACTCGGCTGCAGGCGAACAATTTAATATGTATCACTGGCAGGACCCTAGATGAGACGAAGACTTATTTAATCGGTATATTGCTCGTAACCTGTATCGTATTGTAACCTATATAGTGTTGTTTTACATATCAAGGGCCGAATTAATTTTATTTGTGTGTATTATGTGTGACACAAAACATTTGACGAGAAAGTGAACTGATCTTGACAACATTTGCTCAATCTTTTAACAGTAATAATAAAACAAAGTGAAAAGAAAGCCTAACACTTTTTGGTTACCTGTTTTGCACTTTATTTTACTTATACTGACGACTTAATTTCTTTATATTGACAACGAGCCGAACATAGGTCAGCAATTTATATGCCATACTAGCACGATCGTTAAATTATACGGTTAGTCTTTAATTTCAGGCCATAAAAAATTCGAATTGATTGCTTCGTCTTCGAGCATCTTCAAATAGTGCTATAGTGCACAGACTCATATATAGACATTAAATTGTTATTAAAGTTCTCGAAAATTAAATGACTTGTTCGGAGACTATTTCCGATTTATTTCTCGAGCCAAATGACCGGCGATGCGCAATTGAGTATGTACAAGTTTACATTTAATTATTTAGTTCATTTTTGTTGTTGTTGTTGTTGTTGTTGTTGTCATTTTAAGGATTTGAATAAAAAACAGATAGAGAGGCGGGCAGATTGAAGGCGCCAAGTTATAGCATCATTCCAAATTACTTTAATTTCAAAATCAAATTATTACACATCCACAATTCGTTATTGGATCTACATGCGTATCTAAAATCATACGGAACCATGCGGATTTGACGGAAATTCCGATGATTGGCAAGAGTTGTATGTGAAATACTAAGTCTAAGGTGCTTTGATCT
Organism: Glossina morsitans morsitans; assembly: GCA_001077435.1. Lineage (NCBI taxonomy): Eukaryota > Metazoa > Arthropoda > Insecta > Diptera > Glossinidae > Glossina > Glossina morsitans. Next base: position 56,786 of record CCAG010007021.1, on the reverse strand, counting down.
TCTTCTTTGATCGATATATGTAAAAGGAGTACTAACTAAGCTGTTTAGCTCGGCTGACAAATCAACGTAAATTTCATAAGCAAAGTACATAACAAAATTCGGGAAATGGCTGGAGGTAATCGGCTGATCAGTGTCGGGTTTAGATCTGGTCTCTGTTTATATATTGGAGCGATATCTATAGTGACTGGTCGAGTAGTGCAGGGAACATATGGACAAGTTTTTAAATCATACCCGTTATATCTTGCAGTACACCGTATCAGAAGCATCAGGATGTATTTTCTTTTTCTTCGAAATCTAGCTGGGCTTCATATACGTCAGGGATTTGCCTCCCGATGAATACTGTCTGAAGTTGTTGTTGCAATCTTTAACTTCCAAATAATATACGATGCTTTGTATATTTGACAAATATTGAAAGCGAAAAGCATTTGCTCAATCAATCTCTTTCAAAACATTGAGCCTTTATAGGAAATCAAAATAAAGAGTATATTCATCATGATTTAGACATTATAGGCTCATTAATGCGACCTTGTATTATATTTGGTTGTAGAGTATTTTTTTTTCTTTTTTTTTTTAAATAGCGATTAGATAGCTAAACTACTATAACACCATTAAATCACTATGTAATTAAATAGCCAACAGAATTTTTCATCGCACCTAAAGGCCATGTTAAGCGTGCTAGATACTAGATTTAAATTATTAAAATTTCATACATAGATACACTATAAGCAAACAAGTGCATTAAGTGAATTTTTACTCTAAAACCGGCAAGTTTAAATAAATTTGTACGAACAACGAAAAAAAAGTGCAGCCGTATTGATGACGGTGCTTATCTTCCTATATCGCATGCATAATTCATGGTTTGAAAACGTTTACAGCGACCATTTATCGCAACAGATAGATCACTAAGCTGTCGTTTTTTCATTCTTTTGCTTTTTTTTTTTTTTTTTTTTCGTTACACATATCAGTTGAAGAGTATATTATATTTGTCATTTTATATGTAACGTGTTAATATATTTAGTTATCAGTGATTCCAAAGCAGATGGCAACTCGAATCTCAAATTTTACAATCCGTACATAATCTTACCCAGCAAATTTGTTACGCCTATTAGTCATATTTATGGGGGGTTTGACAATAGGCTTGTTTTAAGCCAAATTGTAATCTAATCATGTAAGGTATCCGTACGAATTATGTTTTGCGCATTACAACTACCATTGTAAATTACTTCCTTCATTGCTTGCTATCTATGTATGTAATCGTTTTGTTGATAGTGATATGTGCCTAAAATCTTTGACTGAGCTAATTACGAAATAAGATTTTCAGACGATATGCGATTATAAAGCTTAAGCGATTCTTTGGTTTAAAGTTTTCCTGAATCGATCAGTATCTTGATGTACGTTCGATGACATCGTATATATGACATCGTATAGATTTTTACATGATGATTTTTTTAAATAATTTAAGGTGAATTCTTGGACCGATTTATCAGATTTTTCTAGTTAGAATGAAAATTTTAAGAGACAGGTTAGAAATTTATACCTTTCAAATCATATCCTAGGAAAATGATGAGTTATTTGAAGGAGTGCTTGGATATCTCATGGAATTATTCTGCTGGTCTTCGGGTTTGTAAATGATAAGAAGAGAAGGAAGGCAAATTTTTTCGCGGACGGACTCGCCTAATTCGATTCTGATGCTTGCATTAGTGAGGAAAATATGTGTATACTTTATAAGTCTGCTGATTTACGATCCTAATATAGTCTGTATAGCAGTTATGTTGTGGGATAAAAGAAAAACAAAAACTCAAAAGAATTAATTTCATAAATTGAAGTCTGAATTAACGAATACGCAAACGACCTTGACTAACAGCATAATGATCGTGGCTTTAAATCTCAAGTGCCGTAGATGCTTCAGTAAAGCCAATAGATTTAGTTGCATGCTAGTGCTTTAAGATCTTAATCTTAGAATTTAATTCTCTGCACAATTTAATTATAATAATAATAATGATAAATAAATTAAAGTTAAAAATATTTTCAAGTTTTTCTTAACTATTTTAGTCAGCTCGTAACTTGCTATAACAATACACTTTTATAAAAGCCATTGATTTTCAGACATTGCACTCTTGATAGCAGAGAAAGTAAAATACACTCATTTGAAAGGTGCAAAAGGTTCGGATTCGTGGATTCGTGGAGGCTTTTCGCAGATTTTCATTTCAAGTATGAAGCAACCAACTGTGTCAACTATAATTGAATAGCAATATTGGCAGTTGTGCTATTAGCAGTTGTAGCAGTTGTGCAGTGTTTATCGTTCTCCGCTCTATAAAAGTAATACATGCCGTATCAGTGTTCAAGCATTTATTTAATAATTTCGCGCTTTATAATATTTTGTAGTTAGCGCCACCAGAAAATTTTGTTTTGTTTTTAATTAAATAAACAATTGCTTGCTGCTGTGTGCGCTAGTTTACGATAGATTATGCAAATCATATCCACTTGTATGCATGCATGCATGCATGCATAGGTATATATATACATATATATATATATATATATATATGTATATGTTTATATGCATTGAATGTACGTTGATATTTTTTTTTTACTTTACATTACATTGGTTTTGAAGTGCTTAGTACGATGAAATTTGCTACACTGCGATTGATATGTTCACTTGAAATCATTTTTCAACGTGTGAGTTTTTTTTGTTTTTTTCTGTAATTGCCGTTTAAGCGCGCTTTACTAAATGAATAAACATAAATTAATTGCTTTAATTAGTTGTGGGCATATAAAAATGTGTAATATTGGTGGGAATATCGTTTTTTGCATACTTTATAAAATTATTTTCAATAAGTAATTGCTGGCGCTTAATTTTTAATTAACAACAACTTGTTTTCACACTCAGATATTCGCGTTATACTCATATTATAATATATTCGTATCATATCATAATTCGCTTATCGTAATCAAAAAAATTGTTATCGAAAAAGTAAATAATCAAAGCTAAGATGATATCGAAAGTTTTGAATCAAATCGTATATAGTTTTCATGTTTTTTTTTTTTTTTTGTTTGAAATTCGTTAGATTCAATTACTTAGTGGGGCACTTTCACTGTATTGTATACAAATATTTATTATGTAATCGCCTTTAGGTTTCAATTAATAATATTTTCCTATGACGGTTTGCGAACAAAACGTTTTAGTTTGAAAAAAGTTTATGCATTTTTTATTTCATTTGTTTGTCGTCGTATAAAATGATTTAATGACTTTTTTATTTTCGTTTTTTATAATCACCGAAGGACTAGCGGTTTATTCATTCTGTCAAAAAATTTTACAACACCCAGGACAAAGCATCAATCATTTTCAATATCAAATAAGAAATTAATTAAGCCGTCAAGCATCTATCCGTTTGCTCATGCGTTTAATGTCGAAGGGGAACATGCTCTCGATTCTAAGATCTAACATTAGAAGAAGTTAAAGGAATTAATACTATATATAAAAGTTACGTGATCAATAGCAAAACAATATGTGCGGCTTAACGAATGCCCACTAAAGTAACTAAAGTAACGCAAGGAAGTGGTTTAGGTCCGTTACTTTTATCCAATATACATAAATGATATGAAAAACTTTAATTTAAATCGGATGATCTACGCTTAGTATACCATTTCAAATCAATTGGCAGAGATGCGTCTCTAACAAGCGATTTTGCACTCTTAAATCGTCTCGTATTCACTTCTGAGAAGAGAAAATTGATTCTCTTCGAGCCTTACTTCCTATCTCGTTAGATTGTTTCATATGTATTCAGAGGGTAAGCTGAAGGGAAACTCACACAGCAAAATATCTGGGAATAGTGTTGTAAAGGAAACTATTCTGGGACTCCCACATAAGAGAGCTGACGACGAGAATGGCTTTTCGAATTGGAATTTTGTACAAACTAAAAACAATTTAAATTCAGAATGTAAATTGATGATATATCAAGTGTTAAGAAACAATCACACTTAAGCGATATGGAAATGTTATGTTCGTATATTATATAGAGAAGTATGTTGAAAGGTCCCCAAGGGTGATGCAAACTGAACCATTGAAAATTGCATACAATTGCCTGTCAATACAATACGTTATGTAAATCGGTATTACCGATTAAAGGGATGCATGAGTATCAGTTTCTAGTACATGCATTCAAATCTATTCACAATGTTGATGACCGGGGCGCATCTTATTCACAAAGTTAATTAAACTATATATAAAGTAGAAGAACTGCAAGAGGAAGATTTGAAAAAATTAAGAAACGAATAGCTTACCTTGGAACTATAAAATATAATAAATGACCTTCTCATTTAAAAGAGATAAGCGGAGTGTCGCATGTAAAGTTGCTTAGAAAGATTCGTCGCGATAATATGTTGCAAACGCTTCTTTAAAAATGATCGAGTATTATAAGCTCAACATAAATAAGTTTTATTTTTCCGTAGCAAATGATAAAATTATCGTTATATGAGCTGCAGTCACGCCAACTTGCCGCAATCGGGCGAGGGGCTTAGCGTAAACTGACAACTGCCCCGATAGAGCAATAAAAATTTCCACATACATTCTATAAAAATGATCTTATAGTACCTGCACGAAAGTGGGAGAAATCCGTATTGCATCACCCAATTTTACAGTGTGTCCCAATTTATTTATTTTTGTTCTCAAGATAAAGCCGATGGTGTGAAAGGTTTGTTCATAATTGTGTTATTTTTTCTATTTTTTTTTTTTATTATATATGTAAACTTTATAGTTACTTTAATCGATTTAACTAGCTTTACGGAACAATAAGCATTAAACACACACATAAATTGAAAGAAAGAGAATTATATAACTTTATAAAAACACCATTGCAATCCTTCCTATCATTATCTTAATCATTGCGTTAATAATATTCAGGAATTGTGCTCGAAGACTTCATATCTTATTGTATATTAGGAATATTTGAATCCTTTATATTTGTTGTTGTATGTAAAGTAAATATTTGTACTTAATTTTTTCTGCATTTTTCAATAATAAATTAAATTATATGGGCACTGCGCGTGCATGTACATATGCATATTTTAAGCGATGTAAGGTCTCAACGATGCCTATACGAATGCTCAGCGCATCGTAAGTTTTTAAAGTTTAAAGTTAAATCACAAAATTGAGTCTGAAGCTTCCCATTTATTACATTCCTAGTTTTTAAGCATCGATCAAATCAAGTCAGAGAACCGAAAAAGATGAAAATTGAAAGGACTGACATAAAACATTTTTCCTCCATTCGGCCAGAAGTAACTGAGAGAAGAGAAAGAGAAAGAGATAGGAAGATAGTTGCCGCAAACCGGTGGGTGTTATAAGTGTTATGTCCTTACCGGCTGACCACTCACTGTAGCTACGATCAAAGTAAACTCTATCGCATTTGAAATTTCAAACCCGCAAACTATGATTTAGTATAGCCGTGCTTCTCATGTGGATGTATGTTAAGAACTGTATCACATATATTTCTGAGTTATCTTTTGCGTTTTGTGCCTTTGTTTTCTCCGCAAATGCTTTATACGACTACTTCATCAGCACTAAACGGAAATAGATGAGTTTTCTCTGAATAAAACGTCGTTTCGTATTCACTTTCATTGAATATGTATATATAGATGAAGTAATCTATGACCGATATACTGAGGTGACTGGTGACTAACCTTCGCTATATCTTGTAGTCAAATATCAAATGTGGAAGAGTACATTTTTCAAAAAATTTCTATAAGTTATTCATTTTATTTGTATCAAAATTCATTCTTAGACATTGGCGATATCATTCGAACTATTAACTATGAATAATTTAGCTGATTTTTGGCTTAACAGTCTTGCTAACACCTAACAACAACAATTGCCAATTAGCTAAGACAGTAAAACCAAATCTTTACATGACTTGCAAACGTTAAAATCAATTATTAAATCACTTCTCATAACAGCGAATGACAATGGGTAGTTAATGCATCAGGGTGGCCCATTCGTTTTTGATTAAATTCGGAAAACGAAATTTATCCGATGTGTTTAGTGGACGAGAGGGTAAATACCGAATATCTAAAAAAAAAAGATTTTCACTTCTCGAAAACTTAGCTACATAATAAGCTTATATCTTTTATGTGTTCGCATTGAAGTAACAGTAAAAATGCAATTGAAAGTGAAATAGTGCCTGTCAAAAATAATGTGGGATGGGAAGCCATAACGTTAAGGGGATAAACTGAATTTCTAATATATGAAATCACAATATTTGATGGTTACGCGATGCTTATCGTCAATGATTATTGATGTTGTATTGAATTTGTGACAAGTAATCAAGCATTGCGTGGTATATATTTTCTCTTGTTTATTATTACAATAAGGATTTTTAAATGTATTACTATTATTTTGTTTTTAAATGATTGCATCAATCATGTGTAAAATATTAATTAAATGTGCATAGCAAGGCTGTCTTTTTTATTTATATATGTGTATATAATGCATTGACACTGAACTACATATACTGATACATGCATGAAAGAGAGCAAAAAATTAACAACAGGTCAGTGTTTTTTTTTTTTTTGCATATTTAATTTGTATTAATATGTATTTTACAATATTTCATTTTTATTAAAGATTTGAAATTGCAATTAAAAAATAAATAATAATAATAAACAAAAAAAAAAAAAAAAAAATTAAAAAATTAATAAAAACTAAAAATATCTCTTCATAAGGAATGTCTGTTATATGTGCGTCCAAATCGACACTTTTGCTTTCATTTATTTTGTATTTATTGTATATGTAGTTGTACGGTATACACGTATCAATGAACTTATGAGGTTTCAAAGTGTAACAGTTTTATTGAAAAATAATGCCATATGTATTATAATTGTATGGAAATTTAAATCAATATTTCAAACGTTTCGTATTTAATATAAATAAACTTATAATTGCTCTTATCACTCATTATAGCATTGTTTTTATTATGCATACACATATGTATACGTTTGATATATAGGGTTCAACAATTCAAGCTTAAGCCTTTCACAGAGTATATTTCATACTATATGAGATTATATGAATAAGTAAAGTAAGAAATATTTCTTCTTTTTTTTTTTTTTGTTTTTTCTTAAAGAAAAACACAAACGGAAAGACACGACATGAAGTATGGAATTATTACAGTTAAAGCATATACATTAAGATTTCATTATTTAATACATTATGTAATAGAGAATGTATGCCTATCTTTGACCCAATAAGTATTTATAAATCTTTCCTTGAAGTCTATTTTGACTATTACATGAAATATGCAACCAAATCAGGAAAAGCAATATATGTGTTTTTTTCTTTATTTTTCTTTGATTTGTTTCTTTAATTATCCACATAGTCATCAGTTGACGTTTTTGTTGCATCTTATCAACTTGTTGCATCAGTAAGTGATAACATTTTTTGCTTTCCCAATCTTACTTTTTTAAGAAAATTATTGTAATTGATTAATTGAAAAGTTCATGGAACTGTCATATATACACACACACACACATATATATATATATATATATATATATATATATATATATACACTCATGTACATACATATATTTCCTTAAGTTCAATACATGCGAGGGTTCCTTCAATCTAGTTGCAGAAAATAAGAATAACGTCAAGCGCTTGACATATTTGTATTTACAACTTCGGGGCGAATGCTCTTGAGCTATTTTTGTTAAAGTAATACAAATAAGTAACTAAGAGCAAGCAGGAACGCTGCAGCGTTCAGTATGTATTTCGTATTCTAGTTAAACGTGCTAAGTAATAAAAATCAATGAGTGGAAGTATCATTTGAAGAATTCATTAAAGAATTGCTTTTAAAGAGCAATATTTGCAATTAAACCTGATGCTTATATTTTCAAAAAAAAAAAAAAGAAGAAGAAGAAGAAGAAGAAGAAGAAGAAGAAAAAGTGTTAAAGTCAATTCTTAAGCTTTGTAAAGTTGAAAGTTCATTAAATAAAATTGAAAAAAAATCGTATCACGATTTATATGGAAAATCTAAACTCAATTACCTACGAAGCAATTGTCCACACAACAGTTAGCTGTAGAAAAAAATTGAAAACATATTTATTATTATTATTGAAGATAAACATACGGAAGTCATTTATGACCGAATTTTATCCGATTAACTTTTACATTTGTCCCAGCAACAAAATTATCTTGGCTTAAGTAACTGATGCGATTAATAATAATGTTGATTCCGAGATATACGAAAGACGCATCAAGATGTACTAGACACATTCTCCCCCATCTCGTATTTACTTAAAACATTTATACAGTCTAGTAGTCTTAGTCTTATGTAGGCCATTTGTTCGTGCTCATCTCTCTTCTACCATTTTGCTTTGAATATTTAAATAAAAAGCAGAAGCCGTTTTTCTAGTCCCATCAAAATTGTGGGATAACTTTCATAAAGTATGAATGTGGGCCTTCGCACCACCCACTTGAATCTTGTTGGCTTGTTGTTTTGTTTGTAGGTTTTTATAGCGTCTTACGCCAGACTTCTTGAAATCTTGGTTTAATTCTCAGCCGAGTTCAGCTCAATGAATAAAGAGTAGTTATTTAGTCGGTTAGTCGGTTAGTCATTCGGTATTTGTGTAGTTAATCGTCCATTGTCAATACATTTTGAATCGTTTGCAGATTCTAGTCGAGTTTAACGTAAGTACTGGGCTTTCATAGTCTCACCTCCCGGTGCGCAATGGCTCAACGGGTTAATTGGATAACCTCTCAAGGAGTAGGAGAATCCCATAGAAGTGAGTCAGACTATTCATAAAGGACTAGAATAGGAAAGAAATGGCATTGAGCCATTTTTCTCGCAACTTTGGTTGGTTGGGGTCACGGCTTGTCTAACGACTCAATGTTTAACGCCCGCACGAAATACCTCGCACGGCCGTACCCAATAGTCAGAAAAGAAAGAATTCTCTGGGTAATCTGATGGGAAACAATTTTTCTTTGGGTAACCCAACCCCCGTGGAAACCCATTAATTTTCGACTTTTCCTCTTATCACTTACGGCGAACTGTATAGATTTAGACGATTTTTCACTGTAAGCAGCCGAGATCACATTTGCCTTTGGCCTTTTCATACGCCACGAAAGGCCATCTAGCGTACTATCGAGGAAAACCGCTTTAAAATACATCATCAATACAGCACACACGCAACTATGCCTCAGTCCCATATTACTTCGCCAGTACTACCTCAGAACTGAGCAAGTTTAATGGTCTCCATAGAGAGAGGGAGCTGTATGCAAAACAAAAAGCTCCTTTCATAAGAGTAAGTTGACACCTCTTCCGATGCTAGTCCAATGCTTCTCCTCCGAAAAAAACACTTTTCCAGTTTGTGGGTAGTAAACTTTAAATCCTTCTTTGCCGGTAACTGAACAATTTTTAAAAATTACGAACTTTATAGCAAATATTTACGTTTATGGCGGGCGACGTAACGAAAAGATGAGGGTCTTGGTGCGTTCTGTGGTCCTCCATAGTTTCGTCCGCCCGTTTGAATCCTATCAAACAGTTCTAATAGAAAGTTGAACGTGGCAAAGCAATGGCGCGAAAAATGTATTCGCTTCCTCGGCACGATTATGTTTGAATGTATACAAATGTCATATTTGTTGCGCATTCAACAGGTTTGAACGTCTCAATAATCATATAACACTTGATTTGATCCCCTTAAGTCCTTATATTTGGAGAAGTGAAACTAAATGTTTAGCTAACTACTCCTTGAACTTTTCTTTGAATTACTTAAAAATGCCTCTTTATCGGACTCAATTATATATGCATTATTGCGCATTAATCTCATCAAACATTTATATATAACTTATGCATTGATTATTTAACAGGCGAACTGCGTGCATGCAACTTTGATATATTAAATCCATCTTTTTATACCTTCGCTTAGTAATTTTTTTTTTTTTTTAATTAAATTTTTTTGTGTGTAATTTTTGTGCTTTTATAGCGTATTTTTAAACGATATCTTGCAACAACATTTGATCAATGTTAAAAGCTTTTTAATTAAAACGTAATATCCGTTGTATGAGGATACCGAGCGAATCTACGTAATTCTAGGAAGTTAGAAAAACAATTACAAGCAAATCGGAAAGTTGAGAATTTATTTATAAAATTTCAAACTTCTTGACGGAATTTTATGATAAATAAGTGTTGGTTTTATATTGAACACCGAGGAGAGTAAATTACTTTTGCCATTTCGACTGTAATGTGAAGAAATCTCTTCAGCATGCACGAGCAATTGGATGCAATGTTACGATAAAGTGCAACCACACAGTTATCACAATAAGTGCAAAATATGGCGTATGATGAATGGTTGATATCAAAAAATGTGAATCGACCCAATTATATATATATACATATATCTCCCTCTAACTGTCTTTCTTTCTTTCTCTTTATGTCTATCTCTTTCTCTCAATTTGCTTTTCTTTTAACACCTTTATAATATTGATGCATATATCGGTATATATCATATCAGCATAAATGGACAGAAATGAAGTATCGTTTGAAAAAAATGGGGAAAAAGTGAAATATTTTGCAATAAAAAGTTGTTCTTTAGTCGCTCCTTACACACCATTAGTATCCGTTTGTTGGTGACCTCTCTACTATAATTCATTGCTAAGTTGTCTATGTACTACTTGTTTATATAAATTGGTCGATGCTATAAATGTTGCTGCCATCAATTTATCATACTATTCGTTCAGTTGTACATTTATTTATTCATTTATGTTTATGGTGGCAAGAGAAATAAGAAGATTGGGAGATCTTCAAAGGTCAAGTGTATTCACATATTCATTCAAGCATTGAAGTATTCATAGAATTATTTTTACTGCTAAAACGTTCTCTTTATGTACGATACTTAACTCTAAGCATCTATCGTCATCATCATCGGCATACTTGCCTGTTATTATTATGATGTCCCCCCAACATAGCATGAAACATGAGGGAGGAAAATACGAGAAGGGAAGAAGTTGAATAATTTTATGCCTTTTAGCAGTTTGAATAATATTTCTATGAACTTTTTTTTTTTTTTTTGTATGATGTAGTTTCATACGGAAACGGAAGCATTTGCATGGAGACTATTATATATCGATAATATTGATAAGTCAGACAAACTTTGTAATAAGAGCTTAGAATAACGTTTTTTTTTATTTCAATTTTTGAAAGGAAAAATTTATTCTATTTGTTTAATAAAAGAAATTGTTAGGAAAGGAAATGAATGAGAGAAAAATATTAAAGCGGAGGCAGCGAACTGTGATATCAAACATTTATGAAGTGAATATATATATATATATATATATATATATATATAATATATATATAATGGGTATATGTACATATGTATATATGAATATTATTTTGTTCAAAATAGTTGATTTATGTATCTAGGAATACGTAAGTAAACGAATGTTCATTTATTCTTTAAAAAGTATATCATTAGCCGTTGGAAGCTAATAGTTTTGCAAAGTAAGCTTACAGCAACTAAAAAGTATTGAGATGCATCATCCATCTTACACTAAGTTAATTTAGTTAAAATAACTGAATTGAACGTATACACCCACATACATATTTATAATTGGCTGGTCGGGTTGCCTTGATCATTTATTTCAATCAAACTAATTACTTTGCTGAAATTCACTATACAGGTATTTGATTACTGACGAAATCGCCAACGAATTTTCACATTTGCAATTTTATAAAGATGTCTTATTGAAATGCATGATTTCAGATGGGTCAACTGCATGAATTTGTACGGTTTTAAATGAAAGTTGCAAAGAAAGAGCAAGATCAACAATCAACTACGTTCCAGCACTTCGGTTAATACAATACTGCCTTTACTTGCGAGATAAAATACAATGCGAAAAAGTTAACTCTCATTTTCATATGGAGTCAGACGTTTCTTGGGACTCCTTTTACGGGAGCCTATCCAAAACACTTAGACTGACGTGGTCGAATTTAAGCAAATTTTACTTTAATGTTGAAGATCTTGCTATCTCTTACTTATTTTTGTTATAAACTACGAATAACTAGACTTTGTTGCAATATAAAAGCCTAGATCTTATGAGAACGCTTTTATAGTGCAGTCTCAGTTTCGATTACATCTCCATATGATTTCTTTCTCGTCTATTTTTCGTTTAATTTATAAAGAATTAAAATATATTATAGCAATAATTCGTGTTTTTTCTTAATTTCTTTGCAGTTTGAAATAGTACGACAACAACAACAATCTTATTAACAGTTTCAATGGCAATGGCAATTACAACAAATGAATGATGTTTGTGTATTTCCCTTTTTTTTATAATAAAGGTTCGCGCGTCCTTTGACAGAAGGTCGATACTTGAAGTGAAAATCTACGCATAAAGAATCTAAGCACTGTTAGCATCTCTGGTCGTCTAAATGCATATACGAAGATGCGTTAGGTTTATGAAAACAAAAAAAGCAAACAAAAAAGTGAAAAAAATCAACAACATGTGCGTCTAACTAGTTTTTTTGTTTTATATATATATATATATATATATATACATATATATATATAATATATACATACATATATATATATATATTTTTTTTTTATGTATTGTTATTACTATTTTTTTTTTCTGTTGAGCTTAGATTGTGTACATGTGAATAAGTGTTGGTGTATGGTGGGAGGCAATGCTTCGCTTTGCTAAAATATTGGGTAAAAAAAGATATGAGTGCAGGCATAAATTATGAAAGTGTCGTGTGGGAAATACGTATACGCGCACTCAGTCTCTTACAAGCGCATACGCACATAATCTTCCACTCGCCCGCATATATAGATTGGCAAACATGTAAATGTAGAGTGTAGGGTGCAGTATAAACATCTGTTTAGATCTTAACCGCACACATCCATGTGCATAAATAAGCATGTGTATGCGTATAGATGTTATGTATGTTTGCAATTAAGAGTTAAATGCCAGAAGAGACATAAATAATTTCTGGGTACACAGAAAGTGGGAGAAAATTGGAAAAAAAGAAAGAAAATAAATAAAAAAAATGAAATTCGAAAATTTTCAAAAGAAATCATAAAGCTCAAGTATAGGTGTTGTTTGGTTGTTTGGAAGAAAACTGTTATAGATGAGTTTATTTAAAATGTAAAAATAAATTCAAATTTTCCTTAATTAAAACAATGGTTTTTTCCTTTTCTTTTTTTTAAATAAATAATACAATTTTTTTTTCTCCTTTTTAACGAATAAAACTCCTGTTTACCACATAACACGAATAAATTGCTCTTAAGCAAAAAAAAAAAAAAAAAAAAAAAAAAATAATTAAATAAATAAATAAAAAAAATAAATGAAAAAAATTAACAAAAAATCACAGGATAGCTTTGATCATTGTATTTAAAATCTCTTTTCATCGCAATTTAATCATTTTACACAGCATTTGTGTGTGCTTGCGTACGTGTTATTATCACTGAAAATGTGTATATATTATGTGAAATAATTGCATCGATTGTAACCGGTTTTATATATATATATATATATATGCACACGTATGTGTATAAATGTGCATGCGCGTCTATGTAGAATTTACAATTATTTTGTTTCAGCAAACATTCGATAAAAGTGTTAATACTCTGCTGCCCATTTGTTGCAATTAAAATTTTCACAAAATATTGCTTATAAAGAGGTATACGTACATCGCTTACTAGACATGCTGCCTTACTATTGCATTTAACTGTGCCAAGTATAGAAACTCATTACAAAAACCGATGTGAATGTGCGCCTGGGTTTTGGTGTATGTGTAACGGCAAGCCAAAGATTGGTTCACCTATTTTGGAAAATTGCATCCAGTTTGTGTCAACATTACGCCGCTGCACCATGGATTTAGCTTTCAACAAAAAAATAATGCGGTAAGTTTACGGACTCGAATTTTGAATGCAATCATTTGATAATGTGCCTAAAATCGATTATTCAGTTTGGTTGGCGGTATCGATGGTGCTTTTGTTTTTTTCCTATTTTTGTTTTGCTTTGAAAATGTTTTAATAATTATTTTCTGAATGCCTCTGAGATACGAGTTGTTATGACTATTTGCACATTCGAGTGTTTTTCGATTAATATAAACCTTTATTAGTGAAATTGATCAATAGATTGTTATGTTGCGTGAATAACATTAAAATTGATTTACTTGACATTAAACATTTACACGCATTTATATAACTGTTTGTTCAATTCATTTATTCAAACTAATGTATTATGTAAAGTATGCATATTTTTACACATTAAAAAAGTAAGCCTTCACTTAAGATATTATTTGACAAAAAAAAAACCCTCCCATATACGAAACATGATATATTAAATATTTATTACTTATTATTAAATATTTACTACTTATCTTTAATTTCTTTAATGGTTTTTGCACCATTTTTTATTAGTTGTGTTTTAAAATTTATATATCCAATGATTCGTCATTCGAACCTCACTTAGAACTCTCAAGAATTCAAAAGATCTTGTTTTGTGATTGTGACGAACAGTCTGCAAATTCTCCGGTAAAATTTCAAGGTCGAAGAAAAACAAAATAGAGATTGGAAAGTATATAAAACTATTTAATTTCCCTTTTCTCTCGGCATCTATTCACATTTTGTTTTGTCCGAATGTATGTAACACTCGGAAAAATTTAAGGCAAACATACCTTCTATTATGCCGATCGGTTCAGAACCAATTCTTGAAGCATCTCTGCCGGTTTGTCTGTCTGTCAGTTCGTCGGGTCGTCTGATATCTGGCCATGTAAATTAAGCTTGCTAAATGTGGATCAGGATTAGTCATGGCCGTCGTCCAAAATGGCGATTTTTAATACATGCTAAAGTTTGCAATTTTGGATTATTCACCACTGTTACTACTATGGCTTATTACTATACTACTACTTATTAAATTATTCCTAATTGCTTATGATCGATCATCTTTAAAATCGTAGAATTGTCCTTACGAACTTGGATTTCAACTATAATAGCTTTTATTGATTGGAATAATCATAGGGATATATGCCTCAAGAAGTATGTTATATAAGTGAGTCTTTCAACTCAGCAGTGGTTCGGCTGAACCACGCATCGTTTACTATCTCGATTTTTGGGAGAATATGTTTCCTGTACTCCGTTTTATTTTTACTTTTAAAAATTCATTTAGTTTATTTTGGACGTTTGCATCCGTCTATTATATATTTACACAGAACCTTTTAATATTGACACATTTTTTTGATTATTATTTCTCAGAAGTGTGGAACATAGCAGTGCTTTTGCTTACATCCAGCCATTTGCGATGGTGGGTAAATAACTTCACTTGTAGCGTATGAGTTGCTTAGTTCATAAATTTTTTTGAATATTTCCAGTGCTTGATTCAAATCACGGAACCTAATTGGGGTGTTTTGCAATTTCTTTTACCTCCTTTTTCACGCTTATGCCGATATATCGTGTGCACAATATCAATTTCAAATGTATTTCTTTTGGGAGTAATTCTGAGTGCATAGTATTTCCCTCATATTTGTATACATAGAATTATGATGAATTCTTTAAATGAGTTTACCAAATATTGGCAACTGTAGAACAGGTAGAAATGTACTTCGAATATATCATACATAGCAAATATGTTGTCCAGATCAGAGTGAATAGCGGCGTGTGTTGTCCATCCGTTTGTTCGAAATATGTTTTGCATTGTAAATTCTTCTTGGTAATCTAGTCAGGGCTAGTTTGGCTAAGTGTTTGTCTGAAAGCCCTGAACAATGAGACTGAGAATGTAAGCAATACAATGGAATGCTGATATGAACGTATTTTCGACATGCATAAATTTATTATAAATCTCGTGATACTTAAAATAGAATATCCAACCCTACCCTACCCTACCCTACCCTACCCTACCCAGCCCCACCCAACGAATCGACTTTCTCTACAGTAATCAATCAACTATCGTTTACAATCTTATCGCTTACCACCCAATAGTGGGTACTAGAATATGCAGTATAAACTTTGAGTTAATCACCGCCTTTATTCATGTATTGATTTTTACGCATTCATTGTATTCAATCTGTCCTTGCTGCATACACATTAAAGGAGAGCTGTCCTTCTTTGCAATTACTCAGTGGTTCCATTACTATAACGTAACTGATTACTTTAATTTCTTTTTGTTTTCTTTTTTTGTTTTTAGGATAACAAAAATTATTTCATTTCATTCTTGAAGGACCTTAACTTTAAATATACATAGGATAGTAATTAATGGGTTTTTGATTACATAATTTCCGCAACAAGAGAAAAACAAATAGATCACAAGATCACAAAATTAATTGTCTATCTGTCCGGTAAAATAAATTTTTGTTAGGCACTTTTAGCCGCTTGGTAAACATTTGCTTAACAGTAGAATTATAATATTGTGGAAGACGGTTCCCGACAAGAGATAGGAGAATAGCTGCCAATGGATGTAGGCTTTTATTATGGCTTTTGCATTCAATAAGCATTGTGTCATGTCCGCTAAAGTAGTGGTTTATTTTTCGTAATCTCTTCAAAGAAATAGAAACAACAAACAAAACTGCGCCAAGAAATATTTAATTGCACTGATGGCTTCCAAGTAGGTGGTTGGTTGATTGTACAGGCACATTTCTTATTTCAATGAACTTTCTTTCTACGTTCATTGAAATATATTCTTACACATATGTGCGGGCAAGTGTACGATTTCCAAAAAGAGAAAAGATATACAAAACAAAAATAAAAATCAAAAAAAAAAAATAAATAAATAAACAAATAAAAACGTTAATAATTTGTTTCTGTGAGTACCGTTTAGAATAGGCTGATAATGTAGTTAATGATCATTAACCAAAGATTTATTCGTCAAAAAAAAAAAAAAAATAACTTGGCCTTAAGCCAAGTGAGCTGCAGCATTAACAATTCTGCCAAGTGGAAAAATATATATTACCTATTTTTGTTATGGAATATATCAATATATATATATATATATATATATTAAGATTTAGATTTATAACAAAAAAATATTAAAATGCTCTTCTTTATCGGTTCTGCTTGAACATGGCTTATGAAATGAAAATTAATTTTTTGTGTATTTAACGCATTTGTATGACATTTTTTTTTTTTTTTGGATTTTCTTTTGAAATATCAAGCAAAAAATTTTCTTACTAAATTTTATTTTGTTGCAGACTCATTCGATTTTTCAAAATATAAAACATGAAGTTTGTAGATAAAATCTGTACTGTCTTCATACTAGGCGTCGTGCTCTGAAGATATTTTTAGCCCTGGCGACAATATGTTCTCCTCCACACGCGGTATTGCTATCAAGTATATTTTCTCGACTTCTTCACTTCTATTTTCGGATGTTGTCACAATTTCCTTCTCTGTAATAAGGCACATAAGAGTGGCATGAGCGTTTGCTGTTGCCAGACTTTGTTTATATTACACATTAATGTTGGAGTCGCTAATGGACATTTAAAAAATTCTCATAATTTTTGTTTGAATTTTGAACGAAGTATTTTTGTACCCACGCTGGCTATCATGTCTCATTCATATTTTTCTTATTTTTCTAAGAGGTCATCGTCATTATCGTGTGTGGCCGAGTGTTGTTGGGTTTGAAAGAAGAAGTTTTTCTTCGCTGATCAAAAACGTTTTTTTTTTTCGAGTGGTAACTTAAAACACTCTTGCCCCCTTCGTTGGTTTTCTTCTAAATTCTGGAGCCACTATAACCGATTAGAATGATTCACCAAACATTGGACGCTATCACGTTTCAAAGTGATAGGTGTTATATTCAAGAATATCGCAGTTGTCCATCATACTAACCGGAGTGTCTGATATGGTTTTTGAAAAACTTCTTGGGGAATAATCAATAAATAAAATAAAACAGCGTAAGCTTTACGTTAATGTTTTCTCGAGGGACTCTATACCTTTCTCGATCACTGTTCAATTTTGGAAGACTGAATTGAAACGGGGTGCTTAACAGCATGAAAGGTATTAGAAAAGCTTGGGTGATAGAACGGCCAAAAAGTTGTTATCACTGATGCTGAACGACTTCTGAATTAAGGTTATCGAGATAGCAAAGAATGTGTTTGCTACAGGATTTAGCCTGTAAGAAGACTGAAGACCCATTGGGTACCGGGTTTGTTCATAGCAGAATAAAAATCTCCCCGAATCCCAATTCGATAACCATGGCAGTAAAGTAGCGTAAACGGAAGTTCGATTTGTTGCTCATCATATCATATTCCCCAGATTTGACTGCCAGTAGCTATTATATGTTGACAAATGCCAGAGGTATGTGCCGAGGTAGGTAAGTGATTTGGGTCAAACAAGCTTTTGCTTTTATGCTTTACATACATAATTTTAATTTCGCTCTCTTGCTGTCCTCTTTGGTGACGAATTTTAATTTTTTTAGTGCAATTACACAATTACGAAGACTATTGTAAAAATCATTACAATCTCTTTTCTTTCTGCTCTCCGTATACATATAAAGTTTTCTTTCATTCATTCAAATTGTCTTTTGTTTATAAATAGTATGTAATCTAGATTGCTTTTTAACTTAATGGCCATCTTTCATTTAAATATTCCTTTTTTTCATAACGTCGAAGCGTTAGTCCATTTCTTTTTGTTTTCCATTTCAGCTGCTTGCTTGCGAAGCCAATAATATGCTTGAATGGTGCTGAAAAGGCTTGAACAGAAATGAATGAATAGTCAAGAGGAAAAAGAACTTAAAATACAGCAATTGCTGTTGTTTTTATTGTTGTTGTTACTAATATTATTGCTAAGCTATCTCACTCAATGCACTTGGGTGACATCATCTGCTATATTATACATTTTCAATGAAGGCCTGTAAGCTCTTTGAAGGAATAATAATAGAAAGAACAAAAATAAAACGAAAGAAACTCGTTGGCTTAGAACGAATTTTTTTGCGCTAATTATTGGCTTTCACCATCGAGAATGCATTCATTATGTCAAAACGATTGCATCATCAATCGAAAAAGGGCATCATAAAAATTGAGATGTCGGCATCAAAAACATTGAAAATGCTTGGATGCACGTTCATGGTGAAAATTGGAAGAGTGCAACATGAATCCATGTTTTCAAGAACAGACAAAAATCATGTTTGTTTACCCATTATTACAATGCTACATTCCATGGGCAGTTCTACCAAAAACGAACCAAATCGCCCACATACACTCAAGGGTACAGGATATTGAAATTTGATTTTATGCTTTCTTTTTTTTTTTTTGGTGGTTCTTTTAAGAAAAGGATTGTGGGTATAATAAATTCGACTAGAGCCGATTATGAGTTTCTTGCCTGTTCTTTTTTTTTTAAGTTTTATTAATTTTTCAAAAAAGTCTCCTAAGAGGAAGACAGTTACTCTCAAGGGAATTCGCAAAGTTTGCATTAGTCTTTTTATACCCACAGCTGGACATATATTTGGTTTGCCGCACATTTGCAAAACAAAGAAAGTTGACTGATTAGCGAAATCGATCCGGCTATGCTAACCAACTTCATAAAGTTGCTGGCAAAAACAAACTGAGTTTCTATTTTGATTTTCTTATAAATTACTTGCATCAGCATAATAAGGGCAATCGGTCCATGGATGTGTCGAAAATTATCAAAAAACGTCAAAGCGTTTCCTTTTTCGACTAAATTAAAATCGCAAAACGATGCAGCAGACATTCCGTTTGAATTAAAATTATATTTTCTAATACATCGGTTTTTGTCCAGAGGAGAACTTTTCTTGCCGCTCGTAAAAAAAATAATAAATTACAGGGATGGACAATATAATATGAATACTTCATGTGTACGCAGTATGTATTAATGGGCTCAATTTTCACACAAAACAGTCGCAAGACTACGCGGAATCGGTTCAAAGAGCGTCTGAATAGTTTTTACACGGAATATTGTCCCATCACTGTACTAAAACTTCGGCCAATTGCTTCTATGATGTTGGAGATGGAAATCTTCTCCTCATTCTGAGACATTCCTATAGCGAGTTCTATTACGTTGGGGTCTGGCGCTGGAGCTGTCCGGCAAAGATGTTTGATGATATTTTAATGCTTCTAAAACTAAAACTGGACCTTTCTGTTGGTGTGTATGGACTCATTATCATCTTAGCATATGGCACTGCTTGACAACAATATGCTGGCCAAGAAGAAGAAAGAACGATGTTGTAATATTTATTCAGTCATGCCGTCCAAATCGTAACTAAATCTCTCCCATGCTTGACTGTAGTAAACACGCAATCGGGGCCGTAGCTTTTTTTCTTGTGGCTCTTCATGCATAAACCCAGCTGTCTTATAGGAACGATGACTAACTTAATCGCACCACATTCGTCTAATCATCAAATGTCCAAGTTGCGTGATCGTGCCTACGCTTTATGATGCTTTAAGCTGAGCATTGGCTTCCGTTGTAAAGAATTTGGGCATTTGCAATGTTAGCTTTGTGCAGGTCTCGGCGCATTATTTTTGTTGAAATTGCATTAGTCATGCAAGTGTTGCTGTCACTTTTGCGGCAATAGTTCTACGTTGTTCATTGGTTGTTGTCAGTTAATTGTAAATTTGGGCCATTGTTCCCCTACTGTCTCTCGTCAAATATTAGACAATTCAGCTGGTTTCGTCACATACGTTCTCGCTAACCGAGCACCAACGATTTCCTCTCTTTCGAAGCCATATAGCAATACATAGTGTAGGTATGTGTCCGCCTTCAACATACCGATCGATTCCGATTGGTTTTCTAAAGAGACTTAAGCCATATGCCCGACCTCTTTTTTTGTTGTTTTATATTCACCTGAAGGTCGCTATTTTTGAGAATTTTCGCGAATCCTATTAAAAATTGGATTGAATTCGGCTATTTGCGAGACCATTCGCTATATAATTCTTGATTTCGAAAAAGTTTTTATATAAAAAAAATTTGCAAATTTTCAAAATGCTGATGGCGATGCAAATCGATCCACAAAAGTAGTGTGATGTAAAATGGAATTGTACCAAATGTGGCCAAAGGAAAGATCATTCGCTGGATTCACCTCATGTAAGTGTTCTCATGAAAATGCGGCCATACCTTTGGCAAATGGCAATAAAATGTAGTTTTTCACGCTTTCTGACGAGAACAAATTGCAAATGGAAATATCTTTGGCACGAAAATTAATTTGGCTAAATCCAGACCAGATTAGTTCATGATTTGGACCCCATCTTATATAAGGGCTTGTGTGAAAAGTACGCCTTTACGGATAAACACAGTAAAACTTTTGGTATGTTGTTACGACGATAAACGAAAAACATTATTAGTCGAAGTGGTGTAAGTTTTATGGTCGGTTTAATGGTCGGTTTGTTCGGCTATAATGTTTTCACTAGGTTTGCGTTTTCTTCAGCATGTAGTGCTGTTTTGACCTATTATGTATATATCATTTTAAGATAGTAGACTGAAAAAATGACTAACCACTTTTCGGAGAATCGGATCAATTCGGCTATTCCTATGTTGCTGAATGTAAGGTTCTTATAAAATACTTGAATAGGGAATAACCCTAAACTCTAACCTTTCGAGTTGGCACTTATTTGTCGAATTGGAATTTTCTAATTTTGAACTTTCAAGTGTCAGATGTGAAAAACACTTCTTATGCATAAAATGATAAAAATGAGTTTTTTTTTTAACCAATAGTGTTGTGATACCACTGCAACGCTATAGGCCTCTTATTGAAGCATAATATATTTATATAAGCGAAGTTTCTACACATTACCAACTATTGATAAGTATGATATAATGAAATCGCTTGGTGGGTGTAATATGTTTCCAGAGTTCAGCATAACCAAGTACATGTAATGTAACGTTTTCAAATGCTTTCAAAAACTAAGTAAGTAAGAAAATTAAATTCTTTCAGGACCAAACCTTTCACACCCATCGCGGTTTATCCCAAAAAAAACAAATGAAGTAACAGAACAAAATTCTCATGCTCTATAATGTAGAGTGGGCGACGTTGGTTTCTTCTATTTTCAAAATAAAAGTTTTTGTCCTACAGGGATGTGGGTGTTGTAGGCGTGTCCTTTCAAACGTTTTGGTCAATTCCAAATTCTTTTGCTCGTTTTCGCTAACGGGAGAATGTTTACAACAAACACTACAAAGGTGCGCAAACAGATAGATGGACAGACAAACAGGCGGACATGGTGAGGTGCATGCAAGATTTGCAACTGGTAAAGAATGTGCTTACTTTATGGGGTTTTTGTGGGGAGCTTGTTCCTGTGTGTCGTAAATATATTGAAAAAATAATTAAATTTTGATATACGCAAACAGACAGGTGGACAGATTTGTAACTGGCACAGAATTTGTATACTTTATGAGGTCTTTGAAGCTTGTTTCTGTGCGTTATAAAGGTATTGAAGAAACCTTTACATTTTGATACACTATAATATTGGGTAGGCGCGGTTAATTTTCTCATTTTTGTGCACGAATGCTACAGTATCGTCCATAGAATATGCGTTCAAATTTTTGTACATCTATTTGCTATAGTTTATGACTAATGAGCAGCAAATCAATTTTTCATTCGCGTTGAAACACAGACGTGTTGTCAGTTTACGTGGTGCTGTGGGCGTGTCCATCGACAGATTTGGCCGATTTTCAATACTAACCTGCGGGCAAGAACTTCCACTATTGTCGCCAAATTTGAAGTCCATACCTTCATTTTTGCGGCCAGGAAAATGTTTACAATAAACATAACTCAGACGGACAGACGGACACGCTTAACTCGATTTAGGATCAAGAATATCTATACTTTGGGATGTCGCTGATGCTGCGTTCTGGGCGTTGCAGCCGTTTGGACAAAATGAATCATTCTTCGATGATGGGTGTAAAAATACGCACGCATGCGTAATTGCAAACAAAGGCAAACTGGTTGTAAACAAAAGCGTTAAGTTAGAAATTTCAAATTTTCAAATCCTTTTTAATCGTAACAACAACCGATTCCGTTGACTATTTATGTTTGATTCGAAGAGTAAAAGAAATCTATAATAATTTTAATTTTTATTGCTATAGTTTTAGTTTTTCCATTTTTTTGCTCTCGAGAAAGAAGTTTTTCTTTTTTTGTCCATAAATAAAATTTCTTCGTGATTGGTTATGTGTACAAGCACTGTATAAAGTGTTGAAAGTTATAAAGTGCCGGCGCCCAATGGTGCATGGCAGTCAATTTTCTGTCACATTGATGCCATTGTTGTTTACGATGGCTGGTTGGTTTGATGGCCGATTGTTTACTTGCTATTGTTTGCCATTTATGTTGTTGTGGTTTGTTGCTAAACATTATCATGCTTGGCGCAGTTTAAACTTAGATTTGCTCATTCAAGCAATGCCTTGTTTTATTGTAATGTTTCACTTTACTTTGCTTTTTTCTGTTTAGTTTTTTTTTTATTTTTTTTTTTTATGGTTTATGCTTTGTGTGGTTTCCGTTCCTATTATTGTGTAATAAGTATTTATTTATATACTCATTTGTATATTTTTCTAATATATTAGTTGTAAAGATTGTGCCCGTTCTTATGTGAATTTAAACAGAGGCAACTAAATGATGAGATATCCCAACATTTAGTTCAAAATTGCGGAATAATAAAATCTTACGAACTTTGCATACTGCTGTCATCAGTAGTAACAGTAACAGCGCTGTTAAGTAAGTTATTCATTCTTTCATTCTCACTCTATGTTTTCATATTTCTTTCATATTTTCACTGAGTTTTATTGAAGCATTCGACGAACATGAAATTTAACAAAAATCAATTATATTCGTTATCTCATTTTTATGGTTTTTTTGTTCGTACACACACACCTACACGTATATCATTACGGCTATTCACCTAAAAACACAGAATTATACCTATGTGACGTCATATCAACCAAGAACCATTAACGTAATTTTTGTCCATGCATATGCAAAGAGGATGAAAGTGACAGCAGTTGAAGGGCTGCTATATAACAGCCTTGTTACTGTTATTGATAACAGAAGACCGAATAGTCCTTGAGATTTTATTGTTGCCCAATTTTCAGTTAAATATTGGAACGTCTTGTCTTTTTACTTATCTCTGATTTAAAGGTATTGTTGTAGAAAGATATTGCACACCCACATGCAGTGAGTGAGAGAGGGAGAGAGAGGCTTGCACATGCTGAGCGCTTTTCCGGCTTGCCTGCTTGCTTAGTATCACAGTCACTGGAATAAATTTAATAGCCCGTTCGTATGCAGTTCGTATGATAGCAGTTTTTCTTTTCAATTTTTTCTTCTCTCATATTTGTCGTCGTTTTTAATGCGTTATTATTGATGATTATATTGCGCAAAGAAACGGAGCAAATAGATTTTTACGATCTCTACTAAAATGCAATCACAAAAAAATCATAAACTTTTTATGCATTCGTATATATATATATATATATGCGAAGTTGTTTGAAGTTATGTGCATTTCATTGTGATTATAATTTTTAAAAGCACTTTAAAAGTAATTTTTAGATTAAATATTGTGAGAAAAACACTTTTTTACTGACCGCACAAGCAGATAAAGGATTTTTCGATTTTTTTCTTCTTGTGGTTTTTTGTTTGTAAATTAAATTCGTTCACGCCTTCGCAGGTGTTAAGAAAAATATTTTATATGTTATCCATGGCTATACGGCGACTTTGTGGCACCGGATCAAATAGCTAATGAGCCAAGACAATATGCTTTTAATGCGTGTCAAAGTTTGACTCGACTTACCTTTAGCTGTCAACCCATTTATCTGTTTTACGGTCGCAACAATTGACATAGAAAGCGAGAACTTGGCATCTAATCTCAGTTGATAATCACTGATCGTGTTTGGAAATTATAGTCCTCCATCCATAAATATGGAGTTAGAACTTGTTAAAAATCCAATAGAAAATTTACTCGTGTTCAGACGATAAATTTACAAGACACTTCGCAAGTCCATGTACGTGTTTGAATTGTTTTGTATCGGAAAGCACTTTAAGGGCAACATTACTTCTGCACTTATTTCTCTTTTTGTGAAAACACTTTTAACAGACATAGTGCAAAGATGTTGTTATAAAAATACAGTTATGCTGTACGTTGTTAAGCGACACAAGCTACTTATGTAGGGCAGAGAAATGGTGAAAAGCTTGCCTAACTCTGTTCACGCAACTTCATACAATGGAAACGATATAGACCTAAGTAATACTATATTCTTTTCGATGGAAGTGCGATAAATTTGTCCTCGGATTTGATGTATATTTGCCTTCAAGACTTTGTATACAATATAATTTTGCTGATCTTCGATCGCAACAAACTATATGTTACAAAAAACCACATTTGCAAGAGGCATTACTTTCGCTGTTCGCTTTGAAGAAAATTCAGGCGCCCAGCCAATGCCCTGTTCTGATTACGCCAACTGTGTATACTGTGTTATTAGTGATATCAGTCGAAAAATATTAACACTGATCTTCATTAACAAATACAAATACAAATACAAATAAAACGAAAATTAAATTTTCCAAACGACATGATTGAAGTATTTTTCCAGTGCGGTAATTTTTGTAGGTATGATTGGTCAATGAAACATTAACGATGCTGAGCTTTCTTCTCCTCCCGTTACCGGAGCAAAAAGCGAGCTGACCTTTCGATACTTAATTCACAAAAGATCACAAGAATGTAAAAACGTGATGGACAGCAATACATAATATTCAGAATAATAGATTTGTAATTTCTCCCTTTAGAATAATGCCGTAGTTGGAAAAAGACGAAACAACAAAAGTTTACGATACGCCCGCAATAGCGGGTCAGCGAGCCAAATATGCTCAGATGTTTTGCACGTTTTAGAATACGAGGAAAAAAAGCCATTACCTGAAAGGAATTTTTATCTTGAAATTTCCGAATTTTCGTCAAGCGCTTCCTTTGTTAAATGAATTATCGCTGACTTGGATGCAGTAACCGATGCTTTTCGATATCGTTTAAGTTCATTTTAAAGCATTTCGAAACAAAAATATATATGTGTGATCGTGACCATCGACACATTGTTCGCCGGTTCAAAACGCGAATGCGGTAGAGTTTACTTTGGCTGTCGCCATAGCGAATATTCAATCGTGAAAGATTGTTGTTTATCGGGGGTTTTAAGCTTCCTACTTCAACTTTTACCAACGAGTATCATATAAAGGGAATACGGGTGAATGTATGCGCGAATCGATTCGCGATCCTATGCATGACAGGAACATTCTATATAAAAGCTAATAACATTACGATTTAAATAGATAGAAAATCAGTTCGGAGTTAAAAATTGACCGAAAGTGCAATAATTATGTGAGTGCTGGTTGTTGTCAATTAATTAATGAGTTGAGTGTGTGCCAGCATACTGAGAGAAGAATGAACCAAGAATGTCAATTCAGTATTTATTTTATCCTTTATATTTGTTTCCTCCCATGGACGCAGGAAATCTTTAGGGCTATTTTCACATCGCACTCAAGACTGTAAGTTAGCGCGAAGCATTACAAGCATTATTGAAACTGTATTTGTCCGTAATTAGGGAATAGGGGAGAGAACAGTACGTATGTGTCTTATTAACAGGAATTTAAAGCAATTAATTACAGTCGATTCGAAGTGCATTCATTAATTCAGTACAATAATAATACCTTCAAAACGCTTCAATTGAACTAAAAATTTATCCAGACAAGGTGTGAAATTAATTTCGTGTACTGCGCGTATCGGTCAAGGGTCAGTCAACTCGTGTATGTGTTTTTGTCTGAGATTGCTGTAAACCGAAACGAGATAAACATTAGCATCAAAAATTTATTTACTTAAATCCAAAAATTCAAAATAAATAAATAAATATTAATAAACTTTGCCCATTTGCTGTCTATTTCTATAGTAAATTTCTATATAACACGTGCTGTAATAATGTGGTGAAGATGTTGTTATTTTTTACAATAGACATGCGAGTACAAATATTTTTATGGTAAAATGAGTTTTTTTTTTTTTTATTTTTTTATATGCAAATTTAGTGAGGAAGAAACCAAAGAAGCGGAGAATTTAAAAAACATTTTTTTCTTTTTTAAATGTTAATTTTTTTTTTGTTTTTTAAATATGTTCGGCTATATTGTTGTGTATTGTTTCATAAAACAGAACAGAGCAACAACAATCTATTGAATTGTATGTTATTCTTTTTCTTTTTTTTTTTTGTACATATAAAATGTTTTTTTTATTGTATGCATAGATATTTTGGGATTTGCATAATTTAATGCTGCAATTAGGCCACCAACTTTGACTGATAGTATTAGCAACAGTAGCACGATTGGAAACCTCCTTTCTTTCCACTTTACCATATGTTTTCAATTAC
Organism: Glossina morsitans morsitans; assembly: GCA_001077435.1. Classification (NCBI taxonomy): domain Eukaryota; kingdom Metazoa; phylum Arthropoda; class Insecta; order Diptera; family Glossinidae; genus Glossina; species Glossina morsitans. Next base: position 29,462 of record CCAG010007021.1, on the reverse strand, counting down.
CGACTGCTATTAAAAATGAATGAATTCAATAGCTTTTAACGTTATCGAGTTGCAATTTTTCATTATAATAAATTGGTCGGTAAGTTCATATAGTTCGAAGATATGTAGCTCGTAATTCAACTCATGTTTATCAATTTAACACAATTTTTTTTTTTTTTACAACCTATGTCAAGACTAGTCAAATAGCTTTAGAACCGAAAAGATATTTCAAATTTTTAATGAATTCAGAAAGCAAGTGATCAGTATTTGTGGACGTTCGACTTGAAAATGAAAACGTCTGAAATGGTGAGGCAAATCCCTGGTGGTCGGGTAGGTCGTTCTAAATGCAGACAGTGCGGCAGCTTGTCATGTAGTATGTGGATGAAAACACTAAGAGTAGCTTCTGTGGCCCTGTACCAGGTTTTGATTAGTGAACAGATCTATTCACTCTATATCATTATAGCTGACAAAGTTGAAATTCTTATCCTAATCTTTCGGCGAAAAATATTTAAACAGGTATATAAACGCAATGCAAACACAAATGGATCCCACTTTCAAGAGGTTCAAACACATTATCTCGAATGCATTGTTTTTTCTAAAATTTTACATAAAATATATATATATCGCTGTTTTCTAACCTAAATTTAAACTAGCTATTAAATCAAGGGTAGCCTTCATTCAAATGTTAAAATGTCAACTTAATTTGGGCATTTGTTTATTAGACCTGAAAAATGGACTTGGAGTGTGGGAGAAGAAGCCGAAGCTGAAATAAAGATTTTGACTAAAAACACGCTGTTAACTTAGTCAGCGATTGTCTTTTCGCAATTTTATTTTCCAAAAGTTTAGAAAAAAAAAAAGGGATCGTAACAAACTGGTTTGGCTTAATCTGCATAAAACTTTTGCATTACATATATAATTAATCATTAACATGTGCGCTTGCTGCCATTCATTTTCTGTTAGTTCATTCAGTAAATGCCCCTATTTGCTTGAATAAATTGTATATAAATAATGCAAATGCATTTGCATTTGCATTTGCATTTGTTTATGCATATGTATAGGTTATTAAAGAATTTTATATGTTTGCTTTGTGTATTCAAATTATATGCAGCTAAGTGCATGTGTTGCTCTTGTATTGTGTAGCAGTTATAAATGACTGGCGATGATTACTCAATAAGTCGTTGTAATCGCATATTCGTGAACATTCACTTAATAAAACTTTAATTCCTATGTCTTTAACATTCCTCACAACCACCATCATCAGATGAAATGTGATTGCTCCTCGTACATCTAAATATATAGGCATTTATCAGCGTTTAAATTTACAGTCAAATTACGAGGATAATTGCAAAAGTATTCGCTCTAACGAAAACAAAAAAAAAAAAAAAAAACAATTGAGAATAAATATATGTATATATATATTTCCTGACACAAGCTGCCTTTTAGAGATCGACACACTTTCGTTGGTGACGAAGTTCAAGAGCGTCGATAATCTGATTTACAGACAAGCCTCCGATAATAAATACGAACTGTAGCCTCGACTTTCTCAACATTACAAATATCTTTTATCGCCGATCCAGTTTTCAAGATTGGAATAATGAGAAAATAATATCCATAATAAATGTATATCTTATAAATAGAGTGCACTTCGAGCTTTAAGTCTTTGACCATTTGGCCTTCGCAATAACAGGCTTGTGAACTTTGAACTTCGAGGAAACGAGGTTTTCTTTCCTGGCAAATGGGGATTTTTTCATTCACTTACACGCTATCATAAGTTCGCACAATAACCAGCAGTGAAATTATTTCACGCCCATCCTAAAAAACTGATTATATATTAGTAGAACTGTCTCCAACTTTTTCTTTGAAGCCCTTTCTCTCCTTTCAGATCATTCTTTTGAGGTGTTCTATGTTTTCGCTGTTAAGTAATAAGTTTATGTTTGGTCCTTGTTTATGACTCGAGGCAAAAAAAAAAAAAAAAAATCGCAATTAATGCTGTGAAACATCGCCGAACATTCGATGAAAATATCCTAGTAACCCTGTTTTTGTTGTATAGTAAGTAAATATGGTACTGATCGTCGGTGGAATTCCGTCATGTCTGAACTGCCAACCAATATGCAAGGGCCAAGACTTCCTGAAATACCTTTTATGAATTTTTTTCATTGCTCTCAGCTTACTTATCCGCATGAGTAGCTGAATAAGTAAGAATCTTCCGTGGATTGAAATTTAAGTGCGGTAGAGGGGACTTTGGTCGTACCCATAGCGTACGACCCGTATCGATTAGGCAGAGACATACATCGAGCTGCTTACACCACCTTCCTATCCTTTTCTCTTTCCACATTTCTTTCTCAGCGTTATCGTTATACACGGATAGGGGACATACTCCGGCTGATTGGTCTTATTAAACAAAAAAATAAAAATGTTATTAATTCCTGCGTCGTTTAGCTTGACCACTCGCATGCTTCCATTTACAATTCGCTACCTAACATACTATAAATTCCCTCAAACAAGAATCTTGCTTTGGTTTGATTTCGCCGTGTGTCACAAACGCGTATAAGTTCTTTGAAAGTGTTCGTTCGCCTTTGATGCTTTGAAGCTTTATAAATTTGGGACTTTGGATCGTGGTAATCTATTTCGAACAAAAACCGCCAACTACGCCCTAGATCGGATACTTATGGGAATAACCTCGTATTTGATTGTGTTTTGTAAATGCATGCGTTGAAGAGCGTGTGCATGTATGTACGTACGTCCGTGCGCGTATCTATGCAGTTTTGTATGTTAAATTGAGCACGCATTTGATTCTTGTGCTTAATTAGTAAACGAATATATGTAGCGGTTAATAATTTCCATTCACATTTCGTTGCTGTTAGGGGCACGTAGAGAACTTTTGTTTGCATACGGAATTTAGCAGTTTTCCCTCTTTCTTTCTTTCATTCTGCCCATTTCTTGAAAGAAAATACTAATGCATCTCACGCACTTTGAAAACTTTAAGATCACATTAAACATTCATGTTCTTTATCGTTGTTGTGGCTGCTATTATTATTATTATTATTATTATTATTACTGCTGTTGTTGTTTAAACAAAGTCGCACTTACACTTTGACACCCAATAAGAAACCGGTTTATATATGCGTATATGAGTAAATAAAAAAAAAAAAATCCCTAGAGTGACAGAGGAATAACTTAACAGTACACGCTAAACAAAGTTTAATGTTAAAGATTGTACTTGCCTTGAAGCGAGCGTTGCATGCCCAAAATCAAAATCAAATATAAAAATTAACTTTCGACACTTTACTGTTTTGATTAATAATATACGTCGATATTTATATCATCATAACATCAAAATTAATTGTAAAAAGTAAGTTATTTTTACACAATTCTTTCAGTTTTTCTTTTCGTTTTATCAAAAAACGAACAGATGGATACTCGTGCAGGTAAAAGCTGAATCTCTTATTGATCGAAATATATACGCATATATATAAGACATTGCACATATGAAATGAGCACATTTTAGGTTTTCTTTCAATATTTTTTGCAATAAGTACGACATTAATTCTGTATGAAAGATTTGCAGTCGATTGCAAAATGAAACGACATGCACTACTGAATCCGTCTTTCATTCCTTCATATTTAAAGCTCACTTGCGAGAATCAGCGTTAAGTCAACTCTGGAGACGGTCTTTCATATGCTTCTCATAACTGCTAATCTATTCAAGTTTCCTTCTACGGCAATGATCGATATGCATGATAATCGTTACACTTGCTATTCTTCCCAAATACATTGTTTCCTTTTCTTTTATTTCTCTGAATATTTCTGATAAAGAATACCTATTAAAAATAATAGCTGTACGCATAAATATGAACGTCGCTATATTTGGTTTTGATGAACTCCTTCCATTAATCTTCACTAATAGCTTATGTTCTATATTTAATTGCAACATAGTACGAGAACCGATTCATTGACTAAATAAATGGTATATCATAGCGTACATGTCATATTATATATATATATATATTCTTGATTAGCATCAAATTCTAAATCGATTTAAACGTGTCTGTCTATCCGTCTGTCTGTCTGGGTAATATCCGTTGTAAAGATTTCGCTGGCGGCAAAAATAAAGTTTGCGAACTCAAATATGGCAGAAACAATGGAAGGTCTTGAACGCAAGTTGATATTGAAAACGGGCCAAATCGGTCGAAAGACACGTCCACAGCACCACGTAAACTGAGAGCACCTCTTTTTTTCAATAGCAATGAAAAATTGGTTTTTTGCTCATTACTACTAAACTATATCAAATAAACGTACGAAAATTTGAACACATTCGTAGCATTCGTGCACAAAAATGAAAAAAATTGACCGCGCCTACCCGAAACTATAGTGTATCAAATTGTTGTTTAATACTTTTATAAGACGCAGAAACAAGCTTCAAAAACCCCATAAAGTATACAAATTCTTGGCCATTTACAAACCTTGAATGCGCCTAAATATGTCTGCCATCTGTCATCTGTCCATCTGTCTGTTTCCGTAAATTTGTACTATTTGTGGTAAACCTTCTCCCGCTGGCGAGAATAAAGATATCGCCCACCAATTTGCGGAAGAATTTGGAAGTGACCTAAACTTTTCAAAGGACACGCTTCATATTATAGAGCATGAAAAATTGGTTCTTCTATTTCTCTTGTTTTTTTTTAAGATAACGGCGATGAGTATAAAAATTTCGGTCCCAACAGAACTTAATTTTCTTACATGTTTACTTTTATAGATGATATTTTCGGAACGTGTGCTTAAGTCTATATGCATGCATAGAAATAAGTCTTGCTGCTACTTGCCAGCCAACGAAATTATTGCCAATAATACATTTTAACCTTTAACAGGTATAATACCAGGCCAAAATAGACATTTTGAGCAATTAATTATACGTCTGTAAGCATAAATAAAATAAAAATTATAAATGAAGTGTTCCACTACGATATTGCGAAACTATTTTCCATGTGCATGTAATAAACTTAAAATATTGTAAACTCTGACAAGAACAATCAACCGTCTTTATAAGAAAAAAAGCTATATATTTAATTTGTTTTTTTTTTTTATTTTCCTTTAATTTATACAGAGCCATATGGTTTGTGCATCCAAAATTTCTATTGAACTTCAATGTCGATGACATCTGTTTTCAGTTTTGCTTTTATTATTTTTTCCAATCTTTTTTTATATTTATCACTTAACCTAAATTATCGTTAATTTATGAAAATTTTTCATGAAATATTTCAAGTTCGCTTTCGAAATAAAAATAAAATCCACCAATAAAAGATATGTTGTCTTTCGTCTATTCTTTGCGTAACATACGAAAAACACTACAGTGATTAGTGACATTAGAAAGTCTTTCGCACCTGTTTGTCGAAATGATTCGTTAGAAGTAGAGACGGAAATGACAAATTTCTTTTCTTTTTTTTTTTTGATGAAACACGATGTTGCCATACTTTCTTTATTTTAAACATTAAAAGTCAATATTACAACAACAACAACAACAACAAAGATTGCTTCTTGGAGATGCGTATATCTAGCGAATTAAGCTTGATGTCTAATGAATAGATAACGTAGGCTGTTTGTAATATCGATTCGAACCTGTTTCTTTTTTTTTTTACATTGTTGAAGCAAAATTTATGCGATCCGGCAATGCCAACTGATTTGTAAAAAATTATGCTTTTTGGCACATATAGTATTTGACGAAACAAAGATTTTGTGCTTCTTATCTATCTATTCTGTGTGCGTAGACAATGCCTATTAAGTTGTTTCAGAAACTAGCCAAAAGTTAGATACTCTGATAGCAATCTTCTTCTATCTCTTGCACGATTTTATCGGAACATCGACTTGTTTCTATTATTTTACACTATATAGGATGAAACAGCATGTCTTGGCTTATGGCAACTGAGAAATTCTGTTAAAAACTTATTGTAAAGATGACGCAAAGGAAAAAAAATTACAAAGACCCGCGCAAATAGTTTTCTATTTATTTAGTTTCACAGCGACCTACTATGAGTTCAAAATTATTATTGAAATATTATCCCTAAGCTCTATTCGACTTGTTCATCTGTTAACGTAATGAAGTAAAAGACAGAAATTCAAATTGAACGGTAACATGGCAAAGAGTAAATGGGCGAGCATTTGATTCAATTTTTTAGAGATAGATTGAAAATTCTTTATGTGTTGTACAAACGTTATTAGAAAACAAAGTCAAGTCATGCCTTTACACGATAGTCATAATAAAATCTAATACATTGAGAAAGAACCTACATGTGAAATATGTAAAGTGATGTTGGTTCCTATCATCACTAATCTGAATTACTATAGAGTTTAATTCAAATGTAAATTAATTTGTAGTCGATCCAAAGGCGAGTTGCGAATCGATATCACAGTGATAAACGTGTGTTCGAAAAAAAAAGTAAGCCGTAGTTAAGGCTTCCCCCTTAAATATAGTAAGACATTTGTTCTCTAACAATGTATTGAGAGCGATTGACAAACGCCTAGGGGAGATAAGTGAAAAAAAAGCACGTCATAAAGCGAATGCTTGAATGAATTAATAAAATCGAAGATTTTTTACGAAATAATAATAAACCTGGAGTTTTCTGATGCAGAGAGAGTTTCCGCTAATTTACATTCTGCAAAGTACAGCCTGCATTGTAGTTTTTTTCCACAAATTCTTACGACAGATTTTCCATAATTCGTCTAATTATATTCGTAGAGAACAAGACGGCATTATGAGAAACTTGAAATATCGGAATTATCAAAAGCTGAGCTTTTTTCAGTCTTCAACGATGTCTTTATACATGCAACAACCGGCTAGAGAAAACGATAGAGTTGTACTTCGCCCACTAAACATATTGCAGAATCATTCATGTCGTTATTATAAGTAGTTGTGGCTGTCGAATGAGATCAACTTCGAAGAGATCGGTATTAACTCTGATGGATACAAAACTGATGCAAAAAAGTCTACTGAAGTGTAGGCGATATTTTCACAAAATTTTAGCATGATAATCGGCTGTCGTCCTTTACGTTTTTAGACTTCGTTACGCTCTTGCAGGTCAAGAGAGAATTAGAAATATGTAAGTAGCCCTTGCTTCGCAGAAGCTCACCTTTCTCTACTTCAGCAACAAAGGAAATGCGAATCTTTCTACAGATGATGGTAATGGGTTTGTTGTACTTGAATTCTCGCAATTTTGTTTGCTCGTTACGGATGAATTTACTAACATCGACCTGCATATACAATGAATTCATTTAATTATATCTAAATATTCGTAACACCCAAGAAATACTGACACTTAGGGACAGATGTACACACTTAAAATGTTATGCTCAGCGCTTTTTGCCCGTCGGTTTCCTTATTTTAAGCAATCAAATTAAGTAATTAAAGCAAAGTTAAAAGACCATTATTCAAAATTTTCTTAATAAATCATTACCATATTAAAAATGCGTGTTCTTTTCCTTATAAAGTATCGCAGCCTTATTCCGATTGCAATGAAAGTAGTGAGAAAACTGACTCATATTTTGAAAGTCGAAATGAAAACAGTTTCAAAGCATAGTATACTGGCTGCCTTGTTTTTAAGGGAACAAAATTTAACAAGCATATCTATATACGACTTTCTTCTTCTTCTGTTATTCAGCAAATCAACAACGCGAGATTCGCTATGATGTGTAAAAAAAAATATTTTTTTAATTAAATAAATATAGCTGTGTGGGATAGTGCAGCTTATTTAGACAACTATACGTAAAGGAGTCCATACGTACATAGTAGGCGGTAGGTGTGGACATATACATATATATGTTTATACATGTATGCAAAGCAGCTAATGTTGCTTGGTTTCCAAAAGTGAATTTTTCCTGGGCTTCCTGCTCACAATATATAACCATTTATAATTGTGACACGGACGGTGTTACAAACAAACGATGGGCAGGTGCATCCGTGGCTGCATGCGGACATCCATAGATTCTGTAATTATTCATAACGATAGTACTAAATAAAATGAATCAACATCGTTTGCAATCTAATATCGACAATATTTTCTAAGATGAACACATTTTTTACTATTACAGGCTAAATAGCCTGACCTAATTCCCGTCAACGAACGATTTAACCCAATATGGATATATAAAACATAAATGGATATTGAAAACATAAAGCCCTTTAGAAACAAAAAAAAAAAATTAATGGCTTCCTTAGGAAAACTTAAATTTTTCTTACTTCAAAGCTATGCGTGTTTTTTTACCGTTTACCGTAACGTGCTAAAGTCTATTGTTTAATCGTGCAACAACAATTTATTTTAATGTGTTTTTGAAGAAGGAGCGAACAATTCAATATTTTATAAAAAAAAAAAAAATTTTCATCTGCTCCATGCACTTCAAAAGGTTCTTGTGCAAGTAAAATAGGGAATTATTGGACAAATATGTGGCTGTTGCGTATATTGATAAACCTAATACATTGGTAACCATTCTCAAAAGCTTCTTAGCGACCAGGTTGTACGCATACAAGGTCACCTGAACTCTAAATTAAATATAGAAGAAAATAAAAATTTGTGGCCGGCAAACATTTGCAATGGTTCACTTTTATCTCGATGCCTCCGTTTGTTAATACGTCAGCAGCCCGAAGTCTTGATTGAGAAGCGATTGTAGTGACAAAATATGAACATAATGGCGAATTGTTGATGATTTGAAAGAACTATAAGTTCTCTTCACTTAAGGAGACTATCCTGTGTACTCATTTTTGGGAAGTAAGTTTGATGAAAAAAACTCTATAGCTTTCGAGTTTATTTATTGCGAATTTTCTTTGCGAATAGTTCTGGAACGTGGTATTGATTGCGATTATAAACATAAATCCCGCTTCCCACACCCACCATCGAACAAAAAAATAAAAGAAAACTATTTAACATTTTTTGTGTTTTTTTCTTTTTTGATTTTGGAAAATCAAAAGTGAGAATAAATCTTGTAACTTAAAACATAAATTATTACACGTTGCGAGTGAAACAACAGAATGCTATGGAAAAAACATAAATCAGTAAATAAAAAAATGCATGCATGCGCAAGTTAAAGCACAAACTACATAAGAATCATGTTTGGTTAAACAAGCACGTATTCGATTGGAAGAGACCCAGAAAACACAATATATCATAAATGCATATACTATATATATATATATATATATGTGATCGTATGTAAATATTTCATAAAATTCATAAAAGAAAAGAAAAAAATAATATTAAAAATAAAAAAGAATTAAAAATACAACTTATCTCAAACACGACAACTGTATGAGTAAATATTTCGACATTCACACCATCTGCGTTAGGAATTTTGCAAACAATTACCCTCCACGTTTTAGGACATGATTGCCTTTGCTCGGTATCAGGATTTTGGAAAAGCATCATTATAAGGTTAAAAGAATTCATTTAAATAATGTCTCTTTTGGTAAAATTGGTAATAAAGGCCTTACTTCTTAGCTAATGTGTAAAGGTTCGGCTCGCAGGAACATCTCCGAGAAATTCTTATATATATATGTTACCGTCAGCCTGGCGTTGTAGTGGTCGTTTATGTGTAGGGCTTCATGAATTTTGAGAATTTCACTTATTAACGAAGTGAGCTAAAGATAAACTTTCCCGCTGAGAATGGTTTCAAAATAAAGTTTGCCATTTTCATCCGAGTGCTTTGTGGTGTGATCGTCCTATTGAATTATAGTAAGTTGTTTTATAAGACCATACTATACTGATAGCTTGATTTCGTTTCTTAAGCAAGCTTAGCTCTTCGCATAGAATACGCCACAAACTGATCCCCAAGATGCCTGATTATAGAATGGAAATTCGGCTCATTGGTAACTAATTTGCGAACTTCTTTCTTTCTATTTCTTCTTTTTGTTCTCTCCTTTTAAGGGGTGGAACATATGTATTCTCATAAGTCAAGTATTCACGTAAGGAAGTAAATTGTTTGTTATCCACTACTGAAGCGTACATCTGTTTTCTAAAACGAACTTTAGGGTGACAGAACGGATTATTTAAAGAACGATACTTTAAAGTCTATACATATGTGATCAAGTCAAATTATCAAAGTCTGCCTTGGTCTAAGCATATTTTTCCGTCCGTTTGTCTGCCTTTGTAATGTCCGTGGTACAGACTGTAGTCGCTTCAAATGCGATAAAAATCACTGAAAGTTATTGCACGCACGTTAATATTGATAACTAAACTGGTTAAGGTATACGCCCACAGCACAATGTAAAATGAGAAAATCTCTCTTTACAAAAGTTTAGAAAAGGGGGCTGCAGCAAAAAATATTTTCATATTTCATTTTAATGTAAAGGTGTTCCGTATGAAAGCAGCGGCCACAGCCGAATATAATTTCCTTGCTTGTTGTTATTATCGTCGCTGTATTATATGTAAAGAGAGAATTTACTTAAAGGCTAAATCAAAACTAACTAAACTAAAAACTAATTAGTATATAAGGCGATGCGGAAATCGATTCCTTATTAGGCTTATTTGTTGCAATTATTAGCTTCCTTCCAGCTATAGGGGAAATAGCATTCTTTTAAACAGGTATATATAATTTTTTTGTCATGAAATATACAACACTAGTAGATCGATTTCTTTAAAAGTTGTTTCTTATTCCATCACTTTGGCTTATCTGTTGAGTCCTAAATTTCTGAAATGTACCAGCTGTTCGAAAAAATTCCATTTAGGGAACGAGGAATCTGTTAAAAAAGCTCGATAACTCAGAGCCAAGAAACGTTTTTCAAGCTGCTTTTGCTTTATGATTATATTGTAAGCTCTTAGGAATTGAAACGCTTCGGAAAACTGAACTAAATATCACGACAGACCCTTGAAAAAAGTTACCGAAATTAACGGACACCTATAAGTATGGTCAATAATAAATAAACAATGGACGGTAAGATAAAAACTATGTGCACAAATCAGTCTCAGTTCTCCGTTGATTCGTTAATGTGGTCGCACATCTCATATTCGCGACAAACAGGTATTTTAATTTCGTCTCTTCTCTCACGCAAAGTTTAACAAAAATAAATTCTGGTTTTTTTTTTTTACCATTTAAGAATGCTTTTGTGATGAAGTGTAATATTAATAGAAAATAAAATATCCTGTGAAAATGTTCGCGTACTTGTCCTTCTATCTATCCACCTTATGCAAATTGATACCTTTTCTCTAATTCAGTCATTTGAAGGTAAATTATTTCAATTTCAAAATATTTACAAACTTTGGACGTTACTGACGGAAGAGAAAGTGCTCCATATGCGTAGAAGGAAGAAAGAAGAATAGTAGCGGAAAGTAATAACGACGTTCGTAAATTATGAACACCTACCCGACAGAATATGTTAACGGATTTGCAAGAACGGATGGTCCTACGCTCTAATGCCAAACGGTCAACAGCGGGTGTGAAGAAAGCGCGTTTTCTTGAACCCACGTCTCGAGCATAAAAAATGATTGGGAGCACGTTGTTTTCGTCTGTTCGGAATAGGCTTAATATAGAAATTATATCAAGTAAATTACTAGCAGCAGACATTCGGCGGAATAAAAACACACGAAGGTGAAATCTGAATCCTTAATTCGGGGTATATGGCAAATAACAACGGTCCCTAAGTGCCGATATTGAGGCAATGTGAAAGGGGGTTCTGGATGGGCTTACCCAACTGCAGTAGGACCAATAATTGGCAGTGCGCTGCCACTAGGTCCATGAAAATAAAATATATACATGTATATATATATATATATATATTCTATAGTACAAGGGCTCTGAAGCTTCCTGCCTAGGTGCTGCAAACGTTTTGAAAAATGAATGAATATACCTCCAACGTTCGGTTGCGAGTATATAAACGTAAACCACGTAAAAAGAAATAAAAATGAAATGTGAAATTAAAAAAGCCTGTAATATGTGCTTGCATGAAAACAAGTTAAAAAAAAGTCGAGCAAGCCGAACTATTAAATATACTACTCCGCTTCGGCTAGCAAATGTCTTTATTCATCTTAGTTATAAAATACGACAAACGTACTTTTTATGAGAATCCTTAAAACGGAAGGTGTCCGAAAAATGAATCTATGTAGTTCGGACTTAACATTATAGATTTTTATGCTTAAGGCCTTGCTGACGCGTGAATGCTTATTTGTCAACACCGAAACACGTCTAAAAAGTGATTCCTTCACATATACATTTTTCACGTTGTATGTGGTATGTATGTATGGCGATATAGAATTTATTACCGATATTTGTCGAGAAGTAAAGCAATATATGCAATTTCAGTACAGTCCACTTTCAATGGCTTTCGTTCTTTGGCCAAAACAAGTGAGAGTACCGCATTTCATCAAGATATCGAAAATATTGTGACTGTTACATTTAACGCGAAAATACGCTGACAGATATCGAAGGAACCGATATACTTAAATCGGTTTAGAAAACGATTTTGAACTACACGTCATCCGAAGTAATAATAATTGTTGCTTATACGCGCACAAACTTAGTACACCCCTATGATAAGTAGTCAAGAGTATAAAAAAAGCTATAAAAGCAGCTTGAAGGCATTCATTTCTTTTTCATTCTTTTGCAAGAAATCTTAATTTGATTGTTAATCAATGTAAAGCTTGAAATAGCAGCTGTTATGCAGCAACAAAATTCATTTCGATTGTATTTAATATGGAGAAAAAGAATCGCAGAACAAAATGTGTAACACACAAAAGTTACTGAACCCTGAACAGCGTCATGCTATGTGCTTTTCTTCCTTCTGCGTCTATCAGACACAGAAAGAAGTGATCTTTGAAATGTATTTAATCTTCTTTACTTTGTATGAGAATAAATATGTATTAAATACGTAAATACATACATATATAAATATATATATATATATATTGGTTTTGTTTGATTTCCAATTGAGGACTTGTTGCCTTTTTTGGTTGCCTTGTCTGCTACTCGCTCAGTAAAACATGCCATTATCGTACCTACTGCTTTTACTCTTCCTGCACTTTAAACTAGTCGCCCCTCTCTTGGTATAACGTTTTGACCGAACAATCGAATTTATTGCTTGCATTGTTATTGGTATAATTTGTGTTTATTTTTTTATTTTTTTTTTTTTAAGAAAAAGAACAAATTTATTGTTTTTTTTTGTGTGTTTTTGCAATATTTACTTGCTTGACTGGATTCAGTAGGAAGGGAATTAATGCTTTGCCCAGCTAATATCATGTGAGGCCAGGTTTGCCTTTAATGTGTGTCAGTGCACGCACTTATCACACGTATATGTATAGAATTGTTGACATATCTTGCACGCATGTTTCTTTGCGATATTTTATACTATGCTACCGTTTTTCCCTACAACGTCGGCTGTTTTTTGGTTTTTTTTTTTCCAAAAATTTTCTACACCAATGAACGCACATAGATACAGAATGATGCGCAGATATCGCGTCCTCATTAATGATATACATTCCTCTTTAACTTGGAATTTCGAATTTTCTTTCGCTTTTTAAATTGTTACTGCTGTTGTGCTGCTGTCGGAATATTTCACAAAAAATTTTAATTTATAATATCCAGCAGTATCGCCTAATAGGCACGTCTAACATGCGATTTTTAAGTTTACAAAGTCTCAGATAAAAGGATGAAAATTAATTTTCATACTCGATCTACATATATGAGTTGCTTTTAGTTCCTTCCTATATTCAGAGAAACTTTTCGTTCTATTAACTTTTGGAAATTGGGAAAGCTTTCCCGTTCCACAACAAAAGATGAACAAGAATACCCGCCACTTTTTTTTTATAACAGATTTCTGGGAGATGATTGATACGAATTGATTTCTAGAAACCTTTAACTGCATTGTTCCATAACACAGAAAAAAAGAAGAAGAATATTGAGTTTTGCTTACAGCCACGTTATGCGTGATTTTTACGGTCAAGAAAAGAAATATTGCAGAATCAGTTGCCATTATGTCGCTTTTGTGAACTTAGCTTTAATAAAGGACTAGGCTAAAGAATTCTGCTACTCATACGTATGTTATAACAAACGTCTGCGCTTCGCTCAGTCCAACCTCGTAAACCTTATATAATTTGGTTTTGGGCGAAACTTATCTGAAAACCATTTCTTAATAAATGATGTCCCTCTCAGTAAGAGTTGTTCTGCAAAATGTAAACAATAATTCAATGCATAAAAATTTGAAGCCGCTAAAATTTCCTTGAGAATACCTCGTGGTAAAATATGCCATAAGCTAGTATACCTTCTGCAATTGCCGCTTATCGTACTATAATAATAAGATAAGTTGGTGTGCGGGTTTTTTTTTTTATTAAAACCAATAAATAAATCACCGCATTCTTAATTAAATTGGAAAAATCGTACTTTACATGTCATTGTTTATTCATTAGTTTACTCTTATAAAAAAAAAAGAAGAAGCTCTTGAATACGCCCACTGTGAAATAAAATGAGCAACACCAGTGGTGAAAGCAGTGATACTACTATAGCAATATAGCAATAATAGTAGCAATAGGAATGTCAGTAGCAATGGCAAGCCCAAGCAAACGGAAAGGTCGAAATATCAAGAGCAAGATCAATAGCAAACAACCCTTATCTATAACAAAAGTGGTCGCAAAACCAAATAAGTAGAACGATCAAAAAATCAAGAGTAAAATCAATAGTAACAGCAACGATTACAGCAACGATAGCAGCAATAATAGTAGCGATAGCAATGATGATAGCAACAGGAAAACCAAATAAATAGAAAGATCAAAACTCCAGAAGAAACAGCAATAGCGATAACAGTAAACAGCACAATAGCTCTTGCGGTAACAATAGCAACTGCGACAACTATGGCAAATAGAATGTAAAATTCTTCGTTCTTGTAAAATTATTAAGTAAGTTGTAGCTGGTGAAATTTTGCCTCATTTGTGTATATATGTTTCTAATAGAAAGTGTAACATGATACAGTCCATGACCGGCATCGCATTGGAATTGTTCTATCCGGTGCAATCTAGCAAGATTGGAAGAATTTACTTAAGTTCAAACTGTGTAGAAGATAATGAGACAACCAATGTTAGTTCTAAGCTTCGGCAAGATACGTTCTTAGAACCACCTAATCTAAGATGAAATTTTCTCATTTGTGGTCTTCAACTATTTTCTTCTCTTCTCTTCTCTTCTTTTTTTTTTTTTTTTTTTTTTACAACTTTCAATGTCATTATTGATATCTTTAGCAACACGTGTGTCAACTACTGAGGTGATAAAATGTTTTGCAAACAAAAACCATTAAGGAAAATTTTATTGTCTTTTATTGTTTGTTTCTTTGCTTTGGCTGTGCAGTATATTGCGCTCAAGTAGAAAATTTTTACACGCAACAAAGCGTATATACATAAATATTATTATGTGTTGCCGTCAATATTTGATTGACACATATAAACACAGGCAGACGAAACAGAGAAGAGCTTTACGCCTTTATGTGTTAAACAATACCATTTACATACAAATGTTTTACAATATATAAGATGAACAAGCCATAAACACACACAAGTAAGCAAATAAATAACTGTTTAGTAAAGGAGCTCGAATGTATTTAAAAACTTTGTGACATCTAGTTTTGCAAAATGGATGACTTTCTTGGAAAGAAAAGTGAAGAAAACTTGTTGCACAAACACGCAACAAGTAGCATAAAATATATTCATCTAAGATATTTAAACACAAATATTTATTTAGAAAATGAAAAAACAAATAAAAGAAATTGATGAAAAAAACGAGAAAATTGTGTTTGCGTGTGTTTGTGTGTGTGTGTGTGTGTGTGTGTTTTTTTTTTCTTTTTGCTATGCCAGCCAGAGGTAGAAATCTTTAAAAGATACTGCCTGGCCCCTACGAGCCGAATACATGGGTGCCTGCGTGTGTTTCTGTTTGTGTGCGTGCGTTCATGTAAATTGGAAAAAGCCATTATATAAATGTACATACTTATGCACGCTTGCATTAGCATGTAAATACACTTTCTGTTTCTTTCTTTGAAATCAACAGCAATAGTAGACGCACCCTCGTGCTCTTTAAGAAATTTGTCCGTCGCTGTTTAACATGATTGACCATGTCTTGTCAACGTTAACTGAGCATATGGTAATGCTGTTGTTTTTGCTGTCATTAGTTTGATTGCCTTTGCTGTGTTTAATTTAATCCATCAATTAACATCTTTCAATGAGTTTGTCACGTATTAACCGTTAAAGTACTGATGAGCGCTATGAAAAATTTTTAAACGGCTACACCGTTTATGGCACATGGTATATTAAGCTTGTACGGATGTATGTAACATTCAGAAACACTTCAAATTTACCCATCTTTTATTATATCGAGGTAAGTTTGTCTATTTGTCTCTTATCGGCCAGTTTGTGTATTTGTCTATCTGACCTGTGTCCATGCATATTTGTGCGAAACTCACGGGTCGCAATAGTTCGATAGCGTGTTTTGATCTAAAGACTAACGCTACTGAAAACGGAACAATTTTACAACAATTATCCATATTAAGCCTTATTTTAAAAATAGTCAGTATATGGAAAACGCATTGTAATTTTCAAAAATTCCTCGACAAAGACGGCCGATTAATAGTATTTCGCCATTCCAAATTGATGTGCAAATTTTAGATCAGATCAGAACTTTTATAGGGGAAAAACTCTCTTCTCCCTCGCGTATAAAACATCAGAAGCACATAGGCTAGTCGTGTGGGCCGTGCCGCATAAAAGTATTCTCGTAGCGAGTAAGCCTTAATATAGCAAAAAAGTGTAATTGTTAGTACTTCATAAAGCAAATAGATGAAGACTTACAAGATTGCTGGCAAGAAAATTAAATTTCCTAAATTTAGGATTCGCTCGCGTTTGGGGTGCGTTCTTGGGGGGAAGCTCCCATTAAAATAGGGGTTTGCATAAAGCGAAAACATAGTTGTCGATATTTGATCATGAAAATCAAAAAAGGCTTGTACTCGGCCAAGTGATTTAGGGTGTTCAATGGTTGACCTTGCGCGATTACAATCTTGTTTTAATTAAACTTCTTTTATAACTTTATTATTACAAGATTGTTTATATTTACACTTGAATTTACCGAAATAATAAAATATTCGTAGCAAACAGACATCAAGATAATGAAAGAGAAATAAAAAGAAAATTGTACTCAGCTTGCATCGAAATTTTTGGTACTTTGTTTTCGGTTATTGTTGTTGCATTGCGCTTGATTAATTTCATAGCTATTCGTGGAGAAAATTTGTTCACATTATCTATTGAATGCGATGATTTTTCAACTTATGTACGTGACAGGGTTTGTAGACGTACATTTTTTAATACAACTATATAATAAAAGCAATAATTTATATAACTATATTATGTAGGTGTGAATTGATCGCTTATAATGTAAATATAAACATGTGATCAGGTATACGCTTAACATGGATATTTATTCGAAATTTCTCAAAACAGTTAATCATAACGCTGCCACTACAATGGATTTCTCTATTCTTCAAAGATCTGATTTTCTGATATAATCGAAATCAATATTATATATACAAAACAAAGTTGATCGTATCGAGTATTAGTAGTACGCAGACAGAATGCAAAAAAAAAATTAAAGCGTGGGCTTGTACTCTCTCCTGGTTTTTACAACCGGGTTCTAGCTTGTATGTTAATTTCGCTGACTTCGACCTTAATTCTAATCTAAATCTAAGGGCAAAAATTGCATTTAAGATTAGTCTGCTGGTTCAATACATAATTTTAAGACCGCAATCTTGATACCAAGGGATGTAGAGATAGAGACTAACGCAACATTATGTATGTAATATATCTTTATATATATGTATAAAGACATATAATTCACTGCACGGATATTAACAGAGTTTCGTTCTCAAGCAAAATCCCGGCAACCTGCAAAAGATATTCGAAAATCATGATTGGTTTCTTGCATACAATAAAGTAAAAAAAGAGAAAAAAAAAGGTTAGAAGTTTGTCGATTTTTTTGCAAAATTAATTAGGAAATTCTTTTGAGAGATTACTGAGAACATATTCCCCTTTCTAAGAATATACATAACAGCATAATAATATAACCATCGGAGAGAGATGCTCGAATAAGGAAGAATAATAGTAATAGAAACAGAAATGAAAAACGTAGAAAACAAAGTTCTCTGGTATTCTGGATTTCTAAAAAGTTTTTCTATATATTTTGAAAGTAAAGGGCTTTCGATATAAAAATATTGTATTCCTTTACAAACTTACGGCCACGTTTTCCAAGTGAAAACGTGCCGTTTAGTTAGTCTGATCCTCCGGGATGCTACAAAGCGTCCTATCGACTAATATCTGGTGCCTGGTGATTAAGGGGAGAAGCCGTTGTGTATATTTCAGAAAAAAACATTTGCTTTTTTTCCCACAAAAGATGCTTTAAATCTTCTAGAATATGGAAAAAACTAAGGTATTAATACCAAGTGCTCTGAAAATATTTTCTGTGAATAAAAACGAGAACGATTCGAACGCCTTTAGTGTGTCTGCTAAAAACTTAAAGTTGGGGATGAAACTTTTGGTGTTGATTGTGAATTCGATTGCTCAATTGTATATTTTGTTGTCCCTTTCTTTGCATTTTCGCAACGCGCTATGTATAAAATCTTATTCGATTCTGTCTTCGACAAGTGAGGGACTCTCATAAAAAATAAGGCATAAAGTCTTCAAGGAAAGAGAATGTAGATGAAAATTTGAGCTTGCGAGAACAGCTTTATTGCAAACTAATTGCAAAAAATAATAAAAAATATATTCTAGTAAGAATATATATATATATATAATATAACTTTAAGCACATTGTCCTCCAAAGTCGAATTCTCAAAACGCCAAGCAGCATAAATGCAACGATTTTCATACCCGTCACCGAAAGATGAGAGAGGAAGGAGGAGGGAGGGAAGGAAGCATCATAGACCCTCCAAAATATATATATTCTTAATCGGCATCAAATTCGAAGTCGATTTAAGCAAGTCCGTCTGTCCATCTGTGTAACGTCTGTTGTAAACATTCTTCTGAACGCAAAAATGAAGCTATCGACTTGAAAATTGGCAGGAACATTGGAAGTTCCTGCACGTAGGTGGCTATTGAAAATGGGCCAAGTCGGGCGAAGGACACGATCTACCTGGTCCAAATTGAATAAAATTGGTTTTTATATCAAATAACTCTTCTGTACTAACTTTCAACGCACACTCTTAAAATTAGATCTTCTTGGCGAGGAGGTTAAAAAAGCAAGCTGACCCGAACAGCTTTCCCAAAATAAGGAGTTATATAGGAAGTGGTCGCATATGTGATCCAATCCAATCCGTTTTCAATATGATTTGTCCTTGGGTCAGTCAATATCGAATTCGGCCAAAATATGTCGAAAAGTGCGGCCTGTCGCGGTTGAATCTAATTACACATGGCCAGATATGATATGGTCAGACAGACAGACAAGCTTACATCGATTCAGGAAATGATTCGGATCGATGGTATAGATGGAAATAATAAAAGTTACGTCTGTCTCAAGTCCCCCTAGGTGTTACATGCACCCACCCATCATATACTACCTGCGGTGTGTGGAATATAAAAAGGAGAACAAAAATCATTTTATAAAAATTATATAAAAATCTTCTTTTAGTGTAAGCTTTTGTTTAAACGAATAGCTTGATGGAGACTTTTTTTTAAATTTATTTTCGTTTGTTGACAAAGGCCTTTCACAAATGATAAAGCCATTATCAAGTAATTAATATTGTTGCACTGGCTGTTGTAATTGTAATTGCCGTGTCCTCCTTTACTTTAAACATAAATCATATGCAACAAATTTTATAGATTTAAATGTCATTATTGATGCTCATTTACTTTTCATTTGAATATATTTTTAATTAGTCAGTTAAATGAATTCTTTTTCGCATTCTTTTAATGATCGTTTTCCTATAGCTTTAATATATCATAAATTTTTCTTTTTTATTGTTTCGCGTTAAATGGTAATTGAATTTTTATGTCGTGATTGTAAGGTTTCCATTTATTTGATTATTTCATGCTTATTTATAGTATTATTATTATTATTATTACTATTACTATTACTATAGTTATTGCTATATGGAGTTATTTTGTAATCCGATGAGAACTATTTTGATATCCGATGAGAAAGTCAACTATGAACTTTCATAAAATTGCAAATTTAAGCGTTTTATTGAAATTAAATTTTCAAAATTCTCTGAGCGTTAGAAACCCTACACTCTGAACTATTTCAACTTTATTTGCCATTTTATGATCCCATAGATAAGATATAAATCCTCGCAGTGAAGACATATCCTTGCAATATTTCTTGAAAAAAATTAAGGTTTAGTTGTTCAAGGCGTACGCAGTGGATATTGGAAGCATCTGTCCGCTTGCTAACCCATCCACACGTCTATCAATCCGTTCGTTCCCTTCCCTAGCAAGCTTGCCTTGGTCAGCTTTAATCTATGAAGAACGCATGGATGCACGAAAATATGTCCACATAACATCTCCAACATTCTGTGGATGTAATTAATTATTATTTCGGGCTTTAAATGGCTCCTAATTCTATTCATGTGTGTTTTGTGTATTCTAAGTGCGAGCCTTTACATCAAGTATCTGCAGAATGTCTCTACAAATAAATGTGCATCAACTAAACCTAAAATCTTAGTAAGAGTTGAACACATGTGTTCATATCAAAAGTTTTCTCGTCCCAATTAATGATTCTTATGTGAATCTAGATATAGATATCGATTTATTAGTTTATCCTTGCATCAGTTGTTTCTTTATTTAACCGGTCATCGCTTATTTTGACTATTTTGAGAATCTATATCTGACCGTCCGTCCATTTTTGTTCATCAATATTTTCAATTGCAGCGGCTTCGCAACAATACGTTCTACATTGCATCTAATTGTTTTTCTACATTTTTTTATGAATTAATTCCAAAATATATATATCTAGGTGTGTGAAGAACGAAAAAGAAACCGAGGAATATAGAAACAATGAATAGGCGAAAATAACCAATTGTATGAAGAAATAAACTCTCTATCATATGCTGGTAAAGGAAATCTTGGAAGAGTGATATATATCGAAAGTACAAATAACCGCAAATGTTAACCACAAATTGCATTTATTTTGTGGCTTCTGTGGTCGAATAATAGTAAAAGTACAAAAGGGAAAAAGAAATGAACATTACTATCGCAAAAAAAAAAGACACAAATCATTGTTAGCTGGTGTTGTAGGAGTAGTTGTTGTTAAAATTATCGAAACGCACAACCGACCCACAAAAGTAAATATGTTATTTATTAAGGGACATAAGGCGGAACATTTTTTGTTTTTGTTTTTTTTTGTAATTTCATGTTGTTTTACATACAATATATGCACCGTGTATGCATGTAAATATTAGAAAAGGGGGTAGTTTTAGAGAGCGTATAACTTTCTTGTACAGATGCACATACATGCATATATATGTAAATATTTGTGTATTTATTCGAAATAGTTGTAAAATACTTGCATATCCATATATACATGTATATATATATATATATATATATATACATATATATATATATATATAGATAGTATATATTTTGAAGCATTTTAATTATAATCTTATTCTTTTTTTTTGTTTTTTTTTTTTTTTTTTTTTTTCTGTATGACAGCCCGTATAAACAAATACTACTTTACATTTTAATGGACATTGTGAATGTGTCGTGCTGCGTGATAGTATTCTATCTTTGTTTTTATGTTACACACGTCTTGTTTTCATAAAGATAAGGTGGTACTTACACAATTTGTGGCCACAATTATAAACAGGTGCGCCGGGTAGAAGCGATGTGTACAAGTTTATTTGTGTATGCATTGGTATTGTCAATGCATTTGTGGTTTTTTGTATTTACAAAGTGATTGCGGTTTTTACTACATAAACCTATTGTATACCTACGTAGGCAAGGATATATTTACTTGGATAAACACAGATGACTAGAGAGAAGTGTATATATATATATATACATATGTATACCTTTGAAGTATACTTTGCCTTTCTCTTAATGCTCCACTTTACGATAGAGTTCAAAATAGCTTTAACGCTTTAGGCGAAAGAAATCATACGAAATGGTTCTTTACTACTTTGATAAGCTCAGCATTTCAGTCCAATCTTTTATTATTCGTCACTTGCTCGGATGGCGATCGATTTGTTTACATATACATTTTAAATCATATTTTTGTATCACTTATTAGCTATGTATAGTTAATGATATCGAGTAAGGGCCTTACTTAAATGCCCTTGGTTTAGGTTTAGCTGACTTGCGATTATTCCGTAAAGTTTTCATAAAGTAAAAAATTGATAACTTATCTAAAAGCTTTAGAATTACAAAGTCATAATTTGGAAAAAGTAATAATTTGACTCCCAAACCTGAAAAATGAGGACAAATTTGTTTTTCAAGGTGCAAGGTTTTATTACACCAACGAATAGACATAACATGATCGGAAATGTAGACATTTATAAAGTCCATAATGCATTATAAACATTTGAAAAATTTCTCATTTCTTTATAGTAAATATAATAAGCATAGATTCTTGTGCAATGTGTTGATCTAAAACCGTTTCCATATACACTGAGCTAACTTTTAATCCCATTCTTAATAACTAATTAATTCTAGTTACTTTCAAGTTTATTCGTATGCATAACAAATAAATTAAATTTCAAGATTAGTCTGATGAAACATGTGATGGTAACATGTCTTGGTTATGAGGCAAATCTATGTTTCCCTCTGAAAATGAATCACTTATTGTATAGTTGGCGCAAAGATTTCTAATATTTTCTTTTTTTAGCACAGCTTTAAAAGGCCATTTTATATATCATACTCATACGACTTACTGAAATTCAAAACCTTAAAAATATTCGACTCCTACCACATATTAACAAGCAAGAAAATTAAATTCGATCGAGACCGAATCTTTTATACTCATCACGGTTTACCCCAAAAAATGATAAAAGAAGTAAAAGAACAAAATTCTCATGCTCTATAACATGGATTAGGCGCAGCTGATTCCTTCTATTTTCAAAATGCGGTAGAAACGTGTGGCCGTTGCAGGCGTGTCCTTTGAAAAGTTTATGCCAGTTTCAAATTCTTTTGCAAATTTGTAGGCGATATCTTCATTTTCGCCAGCGGGAGATGGTTTACCACAAATACAAAGATGCGCAAACAGACAGATGGACAGATTTATAACTGGCACAGAATTTGTATACTTTATGAGGTCTTTGAAGCTTGTTTCTATGCGTTATAAAGGTATTGAAGAAACATTTACATTTTGATACACTATAGTATTGGGTAGGCGTGGTCAATTTTTTTCATTTTTGTGCACGAACTCTACAGTATCGTCCATAGAATATGCGTTCAAATTTTTGTCCATTTTGCTATAGTTTATGAATAATGAGCAAAAAACCAATTTTTCACTTTGAAAAACAGAGGTATTCTCAGCTCACGTGGTCCTGTGGACGTGTACCACGACCGATTTGGCCCATTTTCAATAGCAAGCTGCATGCAGCATCTTTTACTGTTTCTACCAAATTTGAAATCGATAGCTTCGTTTTTGCGGCCAGGAGAACGTTTGCAACAGACATTGCACAGATGGACAATTGGTCAGACGGACAGATGAACATGTTTAAATCGATTTAGGAATTGACGCTGATTAAGAATATATATACTTTTTCGGTTTTCTGATGCTTCCTTCTGGGCGTTGCAAACGTTTTGACAAAATGAATATACCCCTCATCCTTCGGTGACGGGTATAAAAATCAATTATGAATTATTATTTAAAAAAAGAAAAAAACAGAGATGAAGAGAAATGACGTTGTATATCTCAAATAACTTAAAGCCACAGAAACACATTGTGTCTGTTGAAAGCAGTCCCTAAAACTCGATTTAAGTTTTGAAGATTAATTTGACACCTCAGCTTCCTCCTTAAGACCTTCGAGATTAACCAATGTGAGAGATATTACGTTTTCGTTATTAACCTCCACTTTGCTTGTGGTAGTACCGAGCACTAATAGTCGACCTTTCGGTAAATGTCATTGCATCCGTTTGTTTATAGTTTATCTTATAGTGTTAAGGTTTCAGAAAATCGTAAAAATATATTTATATGCAATTACATATCTCTTATTCTATCTTAACCTCATAACACTTAAATCTTTTTTATTAACATAAATAAAATTCAGCTACAATGCAACAACACCCGAGGGATAATTGACTAACAGTAGTGAGAAGATTAATTTTATTCTTAAATAATTTTTGGACCTAATCTTTATGAACTTTATAATAAATACAAACTTAAGGAGAAAATCCATATAGAAAAGAAACAAACAGTAGAGAATTATAGTTTTGCGCCCTTTTTTTCCTGTTTTTGTTGAGTTTTTGCCACCGGCTTAAATACGATGTTACGATCTGGCTGATACGACTATAGTGAAATCTCTTGTTTAAAGAATCGTTATCTGAATTTTGAATTGTGTTTATTCGCTTCTGGGGCTTTTGATGTTGTCTTTTCGAACTCTGCTCTTTGCTTTTTTTATTTATTCCTTTAATATTTTATTCATTTTATTCATATTCAGTCGCCAAATGGTCATTGAAATGTTTCTTTGTTTCTTTTCATTGCAGTTCTTGGCTCAAAATGCTTTTAATTCTTATGGCAATTTTCGTAATGCATATCCAGTGTCTGCAATTAAGCGGGCAATCAATTAAAGGTAAGTAAAGTAAATTTAATTCAGGAAATAATCAAAGGGACAAGTTTATGATAAACTCACTTAATAATGAACATGATTTCCACGCATATGCTCTTTTTCCAAGCCTAAGGTGCTATCATACAAAATGAATATTAGCTTGACTAACACACTAAAGCTATCGACTACACTCGAGATCAAAAAAACCTGAATACATGACTTAAATTAAAATAAAGCATACACTGTTAGCTTTTGCAAGACATATAATGCTTACTTTTCACCTTCAAAATGATTACAGCAGCAAGCAATAAAATAATCGAAATTCCCAAAGTCATTCGTTTCAGATAATACTGTTTCGCAATAAAATTGGTGAAAGAATATTTATTAATACGAGGTATTACCTCCACTCTTTTTGGAGTTGCTGACCGAGTCGAGGTGTATTCAATCGGCGATTTCGTAGTGGTATTGTGACAAATAAACGCTCATCACGCCTTCAGTCGTAGTCACTGTTCGCTTGATATTCTTTGATAAATACGCCAAACAGTAAATCGGCTTAAATTGAACTATCGTTCTGCTTACCTTTGGTTCCAGCTTCAATTACGGCAACCACTTGAAGCGCTGCTTTGCTATGATATGATATCCATTTTCATATTCGATGAAGAACCTTCCGGACTGCGAGTTGGCATGCAAACGACGTCATTTTCAATCAATCCTTATTCTTTTATACCTGCTCAAAATCGCGGAAACAGCGTTACCTGAAACCAGGTCTTTTGGATGTTTCTATTCTTCTATTGCTACTCTAATGATTTTGAAGGTCAAGAATAAGCATTATGTGTTTTCCAATAGCTAACTAAGTGTACTTTAGTTTAATTTAAGTTATATTTGCAACCTATAATTATTTTAATAAATACCGAAGTTCGAGGTGAAAGTGAAGGCTGTATGTGTTTTCCTTGCTCCCGAGTTTACGTCATTTTGATCTTTCTGATATGTCGACCTTCAAAATATTGTTTGAAAGTGTAGTAATGTTCCAACATTGTTTTCGCATATCTACACACATTTTCCCCAAAATCATCATCGCTATGTTTTCCTATTTTCGTCGTAATTTGCCGAAATATAGAAGAAACTGAAACAGCTTTGAAAAAACACCGACATTTTTTATACATTTTGGTCTATAACTTTCGATTCGCCTCCAATTTATTTGTAATTTGCTCTGAAGCACTTTAGCACATTCTTTATGCAGTTGTATATAAATTGGAAGTAAATTGTTGTTAAAATATTATCGTTAATAGTGGGCGGTGACGTCTATGGTATATATTAATGAAAATAGGTTCAATCAATCAAAATAGTTTCAAACCCACTTTATAAAATATTTTACTATATTTTTGGTAAAAAGCCGATATCATGTCAAAAGACCTTACATTGGTGGGGCAGCGGTCAACCCACCGATCCATTTTCGTACTTCTTCAATTTTGTAGGGCTGCGTGTCAGCCAACCCATGCTGCACCGATCTGAACAAGTGGTAATCAAAAAGCGCCATGTCTGGTGAGTACGCTGGGTGTGGCAGAACTTACCATTTTAGCTGCAACAGTGTACTCTGGACAACTCTTGCAACAAGTGGCCAGAAAATGGCATTTTCAGTCAATTCGTGTCGCCACTTTTAAACCTTTGAACACATAACCGACAATTCGGTTATGATGAAGCAGCATCATCATAAGCCTCTGAATGTGTTTGATGGGCAGCAGATTTCTTCAAATAAACACTAAAAGTAATGAATTTGAACGAAGAAGAATTTGGGGCGCTCCATGATTAGCGTGGGCATACGCAGAGTAACTCAATAATATTAAAAGGAAAACTGTTATATTATGTAGAGGAAGGCCAAACCCATCGAACCCCACCCCGTTATGTACACAGGCATTCCCCATTTCTTTATCATTTTTATCTGTAGAAGTCGATGATCAAAATTTTTGCAAACCTTTATAAAATATAACGAATCACTCAATATGGTTGTAGGATTGTGTCACAAAATAAAAAGAACGCAAGTAGGATATAGCTGCTATCATAACAGACGACAAATTCTGATAGTATTTGTGCAAAATTCTTCTCTCTTTACATCATTTTTATATATTTTTATAATGTTCATTTGTTTGTTGAATCCTTCTATAAATATCATAAGAGTTAAATAGGTATTCAATACCAATGCAGATCACCTTCAATTTGTTAAGTGTGCGGTGACCGTATGTATTAAACGAGCCTGATGGCAAGCACAAGCTGTTTCCCATAGTTGAATTCCGTAGGATATTATTAGTTTAATACTAGCATTAAAGGGTCTATACCTTATTATCAAGACATAGTCTACAATTCGATTTCAACAGCTCCAACAATCCCTTCATACATTTATTTTTTCATATCTGTGCATAGGGC
This sequence comes from Glossina morsitans morsitans, assembly GCA_001077435.1. Classification (NCBI taxonomy): domain Eukaryota; kingdom Metazoa; phylum Arthropoda; class Insecta; order Diptera; family Glossinidae; genus Glossina; species Glossina morsitans. The sequence continues at coordinate 2,368 of CCAG010007021.1, read as the reverse complement.
ATAATTTCGTTTTTCTTTTACGTATGTTTAGTTTTTAGTCATTTTGTTCATTTCTCAATGCCATTCAATTCTCAAAAATATTTTAGCCAAGACGCGAACCAGTGCGAAAGTAATTTATTTACTTCCAAAGATTAAAATATGGTTTAAGTACTTCGTGGTTTTCCACAACAAAATTCCTAAATATTAATTGCATGGTAAAATTAATATCGATGAACAAAGATATCTTATGTTATGTGTCATACTTGTATGCATAATTTAATTGCATAACTTATTTGAATAATGATTCGTTGAAAGTTACTTTCCAATTTTATTATGCGCATCCATTATTGTGATTGTGTCGTTTATGATGAAATTAATTGCAATTATTATGGTCTTTGAACTGCACAAGCATTTAACAATTTAACGGTTAGCAGTTAACTTTAATTAAATTTCGTTTATGAATTATTTGGAAAGCGAGAAACAATTCAAAAAGCAAAAAAAAGAAGAAAGAAACCCGTTAAACTATAATTAACGACAGATCAACATAATCACATATTACTGCACTTTCCCAATGACTGTGTGTGTATGTGTATGTATGCGTATGTGAGTGTATTGGTTCTTACCCAGCAAGCTAACACGTAAACACGTATCCATGAAAACTCGGTCGAATATAGTTTATAAGTAAATGTTATGCATTCGTGACTTTACGAGTGTGAGGCGCTTTCTTCCCTATGGGAAAAATGTTGCTTACTTTTAGGCTGTAAGAATTTTTTTTTCCATTTAGATTTCTCTTATTATTATTGCCTTGTCTTATTCTATTGCAGATGCTATTGCCGAATACAGACTCTTAGATGTTATCGACGATAATCATTTACAAGGCATCGAATTCATACACGCCGACGATGGCTTTCCCGCTTATAAATTTTTACCGACAGCAGACGTTAAATCACCGTACCGCATGTTATTGCCGGAAAAATTACAAGAATTCGCCATTGAAGTTATCTATCAACCGAATTCCGCCAAAGGAGGTTATTTGTTTAGTGTTGTCAATCCCTTGGATACAATTGTCCAATTGGGTGTACACTTTTCGGCAGTAATTAAAGATACATGGAATATATCATTGATTTATACACCACCCGAAAATAGTCATGCCCAGAAAAAACTGGTCACCTATCAATTGCCGTACGAGCCAAAGAAATGGACTTCAATAGCGTTTCGTGTTCTAAGCGATAAGGTAGTATTTTACTATGATTGTGAAATTAAAGAGACTACAGTCGTAATTAGAGAACCACTGGAAATGGTATTTGATTCAGCATCTACATTATATCTGGCACAAGCTGGGCCCATATTAGAGGGCCACTATGAGGTAAGTGCTACGTTTGCCCATATTTCTATTAAATACATAAAATATATATAAGAAATAAACTACAAAACGTAAATGGATACCCTGTAGAATGAATTGGAATTTTTTTTTAAGACAAATTGTACACATTTTCAATATTATAGCAAAGGTTAAAACATTTAAAAATAAATATAAAACAAGTATGAAACTTGAAATGGAAATCGTAAAAAATTATTGATGATGATAACGTATGCTTATGCTTAAAAAACCATATGCTTCTAATTTTTCTGATAACTAGCCAGCAATTCTCATTGATGATCGTATCATTTCGAATCAACAATCGTCCGTCCATCTGTCTATATGTTCGTTTTTATTGCTGAAAGTTGTAAACACGCGCAAAATTGAATAATAATTTTTATATATTTTTACGAATAATTCATTTATAACATTTTTCTTTAAGTGAATACAATATTTTTAATTAGTTTTCGCTTCCCTTTTTTGAAAAATTGTTTTAAGATATTATTTGAACACAAACAAAAAATAGCGTATAAGTTCCATGTTTTTTGTAAAGACAGACACATTGAAAGATAACAATTTTTGGTAAACGAATTTTTTTTTATTGATACCATCGAGTTGTGTTCGCAGATTTCCAATATTTGTACACAAATGTTAACTGTTGTTAATATTCTTTCCACACGCGCGTCTGTTACTTATTATTGATATTTAAATTTAGTTTCCGATACGGTACCATTACGAATGGAAAACTTATTGAAGTTAAATTTTCATATGATTGCCTTAAAAGAAAATAAATTTTTATTATTATTATATTTGTTTCCAATTTTTCTTTTTTACTTTCTTTTACCCTTGTCGTTTCAAGGAGTTCATAATAACGTAAGAGTGAGATTTCGGTTTCTTTGTCTGAGATTTGTTTTTTTATTATTTTTTTATTCTTTCCCGCTTTGCGGTTGAGGGCTTTTCTCAATGCCAGCATGACCCTGTTTTTAACGTTTTTTTTTTCTCCGTTTATTATTATTAAGTTTTTTCTTT
>CCAG010007017.1:0-79941 GCA_001077435.1 Glossina morsitans morsitans | reverse complement strand
TCTTCATCGCGCAAATGCTGTGTTATCTGGCGCTCCTCAAAGAAGTCATCTTAGGCCTATTTTTTCCTCTCAATTTGTAAAGATCCTACTGTTTGCAAATAATTTAAAAGTTGATTTGAATAATTTGGTCACCTGCTCAGAAATTAACGGCATGACGTTGAATATAAAGAAATATAAAAAATTACCATTGTCGTGGGTAAGTTTGCTGTCTATGGCGTATGGCAACGACGTTCTGAAGAGTGTATCATGCTTTAGTGACTTACCAATCAACCTTGACTCTAAGCTTAGGTATAAAGTTCATATTGAAACTTCTGTGAACAAAGCTAAATCTCTTCTGGGTTTCATTAAAATATGCTCTAAAAAGTTTAGTGATTCGCATATTGTGAAAAACTTGTATACGTTCTTGGTTAAGTCAATGCTAGAATACTCAGTTGTGGCATGGATACCAATGATACGGATACTACCTGTAACTTATTGAGTCCGTCCAATGTTTTTTTCTACACTTTGCGTCGCGCAGCTTGCCTTGGAATTCGTCAGTGCCGGTATCCCCAAATGAGGATATTTTTAAACTTATTAATTTACGATCACTTCGGAAAAGGAGGGAAACATTGGGCATGTTAAATTATTGAAAGGTGTTGTTTCCGCCCCAATATTGCTGGATCATGGTTCTTTCAATGTTCCTTCAAAGGTCCTTAGGCAGCGCGCTTCTTTGCGTCTAGCACCCTTTCGTGCTAACTATTTTCTGTACAATCCTTTTCATGTCTTATGTGTAATTGTAAATTAAGAATACAACATATTCTTTTGTTCTTACAATGTAACAACAACTAAATCGATTAAATCATTCAGCTTATTTTTTATTTTTCTTTTCAAACGACTGGCAATGGTGTAGGCTTTGGCATTGGTTTGGCATTTTTAGCAACGTTTAATGTAACTCTGGTACTATTAGAAGTGCCTAATTGATCACTAAATGATGAATTAGATAATCTCAGAAATATTTTTATATTATAAGTTATATTAAGTTAATATTATAAGTCCTTACTAGATCACTAAATACTTGGCTGAATTGAGTTGTAATTCCATAAATGATATATGTGTAATCTTTTGCTAACTCGATTTCGTTAACTTGACGTAATTCAAAATAAAGAGCTCCGAGCGACCAATCACCACGATCAACACTGTCAACTTCTGCTAGCAACCACCCTGAGATTTATCTACGATACTAAGAACAGCATTATCAAAATTTGATTTACTATACAAAATTAAAAATTTTTTTAGGTTTTGAGTTTGACCGACAAACTGACGCAATGTGGCTTAGTTTACCAAGGACGTGGCATGTACTGTTCCTGAATTTGTAATTGTTTGCATGATGGCTCTTACAACCGCAGTGTTTGTATAATTTATGTTCCAAGTTTGGTTTCTTTTCATTGTCCTTTTTTTTCTTGTTCACAGGATATATTTTAAGGCGCGATTTATTAATTCAATTTGCATGATTGTTATCACTATTAGCATTAAATGACATCTTCCTTTCGATTACTAGTGCTTTTTTAATTTCATCATGAAGACAAAATGCATCGTCCTCTTCACACAACTTGATGAAAATTTTTTCGGTATGAATCTGTCTTTGACGAATGCTGCTAAGCGCTCGCCAAATTTATAAGAGAGTGCTATGTTTTTTACTCTGGTGTACCATTCAAAAAGTTTTTCTTCATCATCTTTTGTCGCACTATGGAAGTTTTTTCTTCCTCAATTAGTGGATGTGGGTGTAGCATCAAATAATTCGTTGCATGTTTTGCTTACCGGGAATTGCGGATTCGACAATCAGTGTAATGTAGACTAAGCAGCACTTCCAATCGATTTAAGTAGTATGGTGTTTTTGGCAAATTGGTCCACAAAAATAAATGTCCAGCCTATCTTTCCAAATATTTCATTCTTCTCTTGTTGGAGAAAATTTCATTAAATGTGTTGTTTTATAAAAAGTTAATGATTGTGCACTATTCTCATCCTTTGCAGCCATTACGACTTAGTTTTTATATATTTACACTTAATTACCGTAAAAATTATATGAACCGAATTATTCTCGTCGCCAATTTGTGAGGTACCAAGCGCAAAAAACATGTGTCAGATTAATTCAGTGGTTTTCATCTCATTATTATATTATGCATAAGTATAGGATTTTGTAACATTCGACTTTCGGTTGTGATTTTAATTACAAATATAACTCTGTAGCATTGTACAATGTAGGGTTTATCGACGAGAAATGACTAGAAAGAAGAAGAATTGTCAGGCGCAAAATATTGACATGCCTGAAAAAGGTGGTGACAAGGAGAACAAGAGGGAGAGAACGAGGTAGTACATGACTTGAAGAAAATAAAAAGTATTTTTTCGCTAAATTATCATGAATTAAAAATGCGAAAATATATTAAAGTCATTCCATCTATTGCCGAAACAGCGTACTGGCATTCTTCTTCGCGTGTTTTGACATAGTTGTATGTGTGTCTTATAGCACCCAAAAATGTTAGTAATATGATATTGTTATTAAATATTGCGCTGAAATGTTTCCAAATTTCAAGAAGTTTGATGAAGAATTTTATTGCTCCCATTAATAAACCTATTAGAGTCCAAATGTTGAGTGTGGAAAAGAACAGAAAAAAAATTAAGGCAATTGTACATTTTATTACAATTAATTAAATGAGAATGGTTTTAAAAATGTGGCTTTTAACCAATCAGAAAAACTCTCTAAACAAAATTTCGTGATTAAAAATATGTTTGCAAAAGGTCTAAAAAAAATTCAATTCAATCATATATAGTGATTGAAACATGACATCATATTGAAAGAAAAACGATGTACTCTGTAACTGGGATAAATCAGCAATAGAAAAAATATAAAAACGTTATTAATAACGTCTTTGCAAAGCAAACTAAATATTAATACACACTTGTGTGCGGGTTGTATATAAAATATTTTCAATTCATTTACAAGCTAATAACGAATTTACTGATTGGATTTGACTTCTCTGTATTCTAAAAAAAAGAATAAAGTAATTTTCAACATGCTTACGTTTATGTCAAGAATATTATGTTGTTGTTCTCGAAATTTAAAGTACATATAAATTATGTACGCATGAATGAATTGGTTGCCGATGCGATTGAGCTCGAACTTAAACCAGTCCGATACTTTAAGTAATGGAGGGCTGTATTCAATCTGGTCACACCGTCGGATCTAAAATCGTAACGGCCAATGGGGATTTGGAAAATCAAAGAGTTTATTCGGACGACACCATAGAACGTACCAAACAAGATTATACCGATCTAATTCCCCACGTGCCCTTCTAAATGTCTTTAGGAACCAATTTTACACTAACTTTCAGTCACATGCAGATGTAATGTCTTGACCAAATCAATTCACAAGTCCTTTCAGTATTACTGAAGGTATGTTTAAATACAAACTGTATTAACGGAATAAATGTATAACCAATTTACTGTAATCATAAGCGGGGGGTTATACCAAATAATGATGTTATATTACGACTAATAGTTTCAAGATTGGTGAAAATTAAGTGCTAAATACGTTTAAAAATAGAGAAGCTGGATCATGCACGGACTTCTGAGCTTCGTATATGTGATTCAATTGGTGAAATTCGAACAGATGCTTGATATAGCGGCAAACGTTTTTGCTACAAGAGCAAAGAATAAGAAAGCCGAAAAATTGTTTGACTATCTGTTTAGGAAAACATACAGCCAAATAAAAACAATAAAGGGAGTCCCAAAATCTGTAGATTGGATAGACTCTGTCTGGACGTGGATTGCCGGAACCCCAATTGCATCAGACTGAAATAGCTGACAGAGTGGAAAGTCAAAAGAGATTGGTAACACGAATAGACACTTATTTGCAACGACAGATGGATTGATGAAAGAGAATGACCTAATAGATTAAATAATAAGATTCCCGCTTTATAGACAGAAGAAGTAGTTGCGATTTAGCTGAATCAGGTCATGGCAATAGGAGAGTATATTTAAAGAATAATGTCAACACCAACTCATTGGTTATGGGAGAAATTCATCGGATTGTTTCAAAGGTTGGATAGTTCCCATATAAGAAAAAAATTGAAGCTCTCAAATGTGGTAGACCTATCATTGTTTCGAAAGGAACACCCTTGTTATATTTAATATCAATAACTAAAGTGGCTTCCAGTAGATACAAAACAATTTTGTTTCGCGAAGCTATATCTGACAATCGACAGCCCGATGTGGAACATCACACGATAGTGTTCATTGCTTAACAGTGTTACGATTTTCTTTTTAGAAAAATTTAAAAAAATCCCGAATAAGGACTGTCTGTTAAGAATTTTAAGGGCAACCAATTCTGATTACATATTTCATTTAAACTAGTAAGCTATACTCGATCAAATAGATGACGATTTTATATACGTTAGCAACTTTAGAAGAAATATTTCCTCAAAAATCAATATAATTAACAACGAAGGAGCGTATTTTATACAAATTTTCAATGAACCACTGGAAATAGGGGAAAGAAAATTTGAGAATGGAAGAACGACGAGCCTACAAGCGCTTTCTCCTCTATTGGCAAGCGTATATTGAGGAACACATAAAATTGGCATTAATTTTCAACACAAAAATTTAATTTAAGGAAAATATAAAACATCTAATAAGGATACCTCACATTCACAATGCTTTAATCCGAGATTAAAATTAATGAAGAACACTAAAAATAAATTCTTTAAAAAGCTAAACAAAGGCTATGCTTTTGATTATACCAAATATTCTCGCAATTCAATCGTGACTGCTATGTCAGATATTTATTTGTTTTCTTAAATAGCCCTAAACGATCCTTTCAGTTTGTGGATTCTATTTTTTCAACTTAATTTTAACTCCACAAACTTCAGTCCTTTCTTGTCTAATGAAATAACTATTATTTGGGATGATTAAATTTTACAAGGTTTAAAAATGCTAGAGAATAACTGAATGAAGGGCCCGGTTTTTTTGAAAACTGTGCAGTTCAACTCCACCCCACCTTAATTTCCATTTTCAATATTTTCTCTCTCTCTCAAATTTCTCTCTATACAGCCGGATTCCTATTGTGTAGGAAGGCAAGCTCTGTTCTCCCGTTTTAAAAGTATAGAGACATTGCAAAACTTATTGCGTTAATTTTAACTATGTAAGTTAATTTTAACATTTCGAATTAGCCATGGTCGTAGCTAACACATACTATTCAAAGGTAAATCAACCACAACGAATCTCCTTGAATTCGTCTACAATATGTTTAAGGTCATCTCCAATGGTGGACAATCGGACGTCACTAGCACCGATTTTAGGCCTTCGAAATAATTAACCACACACTATTAATATGGGAACAATGGGGCTTAGTTAATTGGTTGCCTCGAGATTCCAGTGACTTCAGGAATCCCTCAAGGTAGTCACTTAGAACTTTTTGAAGATTTTGTCTGTGTAAATCAAATCTAACAAGTTGTCATTGCTACGGCGAAACTCAATCATAATGGAATACTATATTGACTCTTATAAGCTGGAAAATGTAGACGCTTTCCTAGATCTTGATGTTCTGTGCGACTATAAACTTCGTTTCAATTTACATGGGAATAAAGTTAGATCGGTACTACGCTTTATTAAACGATGGGTGAGGAAATACGATGACATTTACGTTACGAAACGACTGTACACGAGTTTGGTGCGACCTATACTGGAATATGCCTTGGACGTACGGCCATCTTCTAATCGTTCTTATATTGATTTAACTGAAGCCGTACAAAAACAAATCCTGCTCTCTGCGCTACGATATTTAGGGTGGCACCCACAAGTCCATCACTTACCGTAAGAAAATAAATTACTATTTCTATCCTTATCTTCACTCAAGAAACGTAGGTTTATCTTAAGCAATAACTTCTTGATTAAGTTGTTAATATTAATGTTTTTTGCTAAAATATCAATGCAGTTTATAGCTTAATGTCTTTAGCGGATCCTGTATGTTTCACTAAAGCCAATTTTCTTAACATCCGCCTATTAACTGTGTCATACTTAAACTTGTTTTACCTTTGCCATGATTAGTTTATCTTTGCCATGTTTCCTCTGAAATAACTTCCTACGCGGTGTATCGATTTTCGTTGTTAGATCTAATATTTCTTATACTTACTCTTTACTTGCATAATTTTAAGATTCTTTTATCTACAGGCTTACCTAGATTAAACCTTTAATAATAATGCATAATCTAAGTTCAGCTGAATCTGAACTGTAGCTGGATCATGTATGTATAGTAAATAAATATTACATAAATATGAAATCAGAAAATTCGGTAAAAATTGACTCACAACGCATGTAATCTGTTATTCCTGACTAAGAAAAAGCATAGTTTATTAAGAGAAGTGTTGGAAATATATTATTTGGTTTTAACCAGATTTCAGAGATAGCAATTAGGTCAATAATGCCAATCATAATATTTTTGAATTCATCAAAAATTACAGATTGTCCACAAGGTCTAATACTTTGACAGTTGGTGTCAGCAATCCTCAACTGGTCGCAATATTGAGGATCTACTATGTGCAAGGTCATCTTTTGTCCTTTAAGGACGAAAGCAAAAATAAAGCCTCAATGAAGTGCAAAGGTATTCAACTTCCTTGCCATCGGACATAGTTAGCTTAATTTTCACTCTGTCGCCATACAAAATTTTAAATTACAAAATTATTTTTCGTTGCTATTTACGGATAATCTCCATTTTAGAACTAAAAGGAATGATATGATATGGTATGGCAGAAAACCTACAGTAACACATTTGTACACATTTGGCTCTATAGGAATTGCTTTAGATAAACTTCAGCGAAATAAAACGCGAGCCAAAGAATATATAATGGTCGGCTGATCTAAAACATCAAAAGCACATCGATTATTCGACAAAGTTACTAAACAATTAACAGTGACTGGAGATGCATATTTTATTGAGCAAATATTGAAAAAATATGTGCATATTGATAAACTATCTTCGGGAGAAAATGCCCAATAGTGTGAACACGTTAATTCCGACGTTGACACAAAAAATGAAAATATTAATGAACTCGACAAGACAGATTGTAAATTCCAATCAGCGAAAAAAGATGGAAAAATCGTACAGCTAGTAACATGAGGTTCAAGTATGCCGAAGATTCTTGGAATAGGCGTGGTTGGAAAAACACCACAACGCTCTAAATTTGATGTGCACATACCAATACTTGTAACAGCGGAAAAAGCTTTATCTGGCGAATAAGCAGATGAACAGTGCAATGCAACAAAAATGTCAGACATTAGTGACAAATTATACACAAAAATTGTGTATTTGCATTGGAGAAGGAGAAAGGTAGAAGTTGAAATGCTTGTTTTTTTTCTTCTTTTTTTATCACGACAACATTTAAGGATTCAACCTAGTTGACAACACTAGATTTTTTTTTGGTCTAGGGTTTTCGCGGGTTGCTCAGAGGGCCACCAAAAAGAAAGAAGAGGAGAGAGTTGTTAAGTAATTATGGGAATGGTCGGACGCAAGCCTCTCGTAGTTTGGATTTTTTCGCTTGTGTTAATAAATACGCGCATTACGCCATTTAATAAAAATAAGATAAGTTCTATTCTTGTTATTTATCTATGCGAAAATGTATACAGTAGGCTTCAAAATTACATACATTTGCATTTCTTTAGAAAAGTAATTTTTTACTAACATTACTATACATTTACGAAAAAAAAACAACGCCACCTTAAATTTATGTTTTTTATTTGAATAGTGGAAGAAGATGCGAACGGATTATATAAAATGTGTGTGGCGTAATTTTTTTTTTTATTTGAAAAGTGGAAGAAGATGCGAAGAGACTATATAAAATGCGTGTGACGTAATTTGACATGCTTATGAAAGAGTATGCGGAATTTCGAAAGGTAAAAAAATAAAGTGGAATACACAAATGAAAAGCATGTGTATGAGATTGCATATAAAATTCAAAACAATCATATTTTTTTAATGTTTTGTGACTGCATTTCTGTGACTGTGGAGTGTGTTTTGTATAAAGACTGAAACTCTCTATTATTTCCGAACTAGCCAGATTTGCAATGGCACGTACGTTTGTCCGATGCAGTCTCCAATTATCTGACTGGACAATTTTTATTTTAGACCCCATAAAATTTTTTTTTTTTATTTGTAATATTATGGTGAATAAAAATGATGGCCAACACGAGGGCCGACTACTGATATAAATTTTCTGTCGTGATATTTTTAAATATTAAACGAAACAAAAATTTTACTTCATATGTTATAAACTCTAAAACGCTTCAAAGCATGGTTAATACTTAACAAATTTGGTCAAAGCCACGGTGTAAGTTATATAGAAAAAGTTTCGCCAATAGACACCAATACCTTCATCAGATGGATGTCAGAAGCACATATTTACGCAGGGAACTAAGCTGTGACGTGTGTTAGGCAAGCAAATAAGAAAAAGATCTCATAGACAGTCATACGAGGCAGTTCAAGTGTATAAGACTCAGTCGACTTAGTTTTCATAAAGAATTCTTTAATCATGTTTTAAAGATGCAGTAGTCGGTCATTGTGCCGCCCACAAATTAAGTGCCACATGAATTATGTGATTTATCTTCGATTATTATTATTTAATTCAATTATTATAATATTATTATTATGTAACCGTCTTCACGGTTTAGATGAGAATCTTTTGTATTTGCTAAAACAAACGCTAGTTTCTAATACATAGGTAGCCGTTTATCTTATCTAAAAGGACAAACCGGTATCTTTTTGTAGAGATGATTGCCAAATCGATAAGAAATGAATCATCTCTATAGGAATGGTAGACGGTTTTAAAATTAATTGATTTATACAAAATGTTACCATTAATATTCAAGAAACATGTTCACTCTTATGTAATAAGAATGTTAGACATTTAAATTTATACTAATATATTTACCCACTTTGGGTAAAATAGTTCCCGTGAATATCTTCCCGTATTATTACTAAATTATGTGTTAGCCAGCCGGCTAACATAGTATAAATAGCACGTTCGTAGAGAAAATTGAGGAACTAGCGGACTCTTATGAAATTAATCCTCTAGGATTACCGGGTGCCATGCTCGAAATATTTAAAGACAACGCTCTGACTTGGTATCGACACAACAACACGCAATGGATGTGTTGCGACGCCTTTAAAGCAGATTTCCTAAAATTCTTTTTCTTGCCTTGTTATCTAGAAAGATTTGAAAATGAAATACGTAATCGCACTCAAGGAGCCAACAAAACTTTTAAAGATTATCTCCGGGCCTTGCAACACTTACCAGATGGACGAAAAGGAAAAAGTATAACGAATTTTCCGAAATGCACTCTCTGATTACATGTGGGATAGTAGACGACGAGATTTTAATTCGCTTGAAGAACTTTTGGAACTAGCAGACGATCTTGAAAGTGTACCTGCAACAAATTCAAGTACATCTCTAAAAACACTAGATGATAAATACCAGACATTATGCTCCAGTCAACAGTCAACGTCGAACTAATATCAGGAGAAATGACAGCCGTTATCATATCAATGATGATCAAAGGGGAACTACAGGAGAGCAGACTCGTAGTTCGCAATCGGAAAATTCCTACAGAACCCGATTGAACAGGGAGGCAGTGAGCCCGAATATCCAGCCCCTCCATCCTATGCCCAGCATTTACGTGCAAAGATAATGCCAAATGCATCGGATGATGTAGTCGTAGGATTAATTTTTCTGAAAGCTTTTAAAGCCGTTATTCCTGTAGCTGGTGTATCTACAACTTGCGAAACTTTGCTCGGTAGCCAATAGTCTTACATCACAGAAGCGCATATGCGATGATTCAGAAGCCCAAACACACAACAGAGACAACCGCATAGCACATAATCTAGAGCTGCAGGAAGAATCCACAATACAGGCTAAAAAGAAGAGAGAAAATCCCGATAGCTCAAATCCTAATTTGTTAATTTGGTAATGATTAGAATGTAAAAGATCATAATAGCGAAACAACTTGCGGTGATCAAAGAACTAAAAAAAGAATTCCTTGAAAAGGAATTGCCTAAATTTCAAAATATTCATGTTGTTACTACGATGGTTGAACACCGAATCTATATGAAAGATATGCGCCTAATAAAGATTAGATACCAGTCACGGACACCCAAACTCAAAATAAACCTCCAAAAATGTGAGTTGGTAAAGATGTAAAGAAAAATCTCAGGCCATTGCCGACTTAGACTTGCATTCCTGAGAAGCGGTGGACTACCGTCTCTGCAGAATTTATCGGACCATTGCTTACCTTTTCACATGGACACACCACACTACCAGTGTTTTTTGACGCCTTCACTAAATGGATCGAATTAATTGCCTTGCGTAAGGCATCCGCCGAAAACATAACCAAGGCTTTTAGAGAGCGCATTTTATCCAGACTCGGGGTACCAAAAACCCTAGTGACTGATAATGGAACCCAATTCACTAATAGAATATTTCAGCGATATTTGAAGAAGTTTAAGGATTGTTCAACAGTCTACAGCGCCTTGCACGCCGCAAGAAAACCTTCCAGAGGGAGCGAACCGAACAATTGAAACCATGATAGCTCAACTTGCGAGAATCTACACACCAGTTGAGACGAATATTGGCCAGCGGTTACGTTAACCATTAACGCTAGACTATCCGAATTCATGGGCTATACGGCTGATTACTTATTCCAGGAAAGGGAGCCTAACCTACTAAATATGTTGTAAATCCACGAATACACAGGAAAACATACAATTAAGGTTAATGCTAGCATGGCGGTCTCTATCCACGTTGTGTTGACGCAATACAAACCACCCAGCCGTCTAGGTAGATAATCTGAATACCCGCCCAAGGTTCTTCAAAACTCACTCATATGAAACAAATTCCCTATTGATACAAACCAAAAACGATAAAATTGAACAACCACCTAATAGCTCACTGGTTTTGCTCATTCAACCGAGAGTCACGCACCTCATTACCCCACCCTGATAGAAAAAAGAAAGGACTTCACAACAATAGTCTACAAATTTCGTTTAGTACTATTAACGCAAACGAGACTCCCGAGGAAACACCACGAAAACTACAGCCTCAAGTTCTTGAACTCCAGCTTGCTTGGAGTAACGGTCAAAGGATTCGTCGCAGCATACAAACTATCACCACTACATATCGGGTAATCATCAATCCTGAAGGCGCCATATCCATTACCTTTTCTCTTTCACCCCCGGCAAGTAAGGAGGAAGTGTGACGTGCAAAATCGGGCATCCATCAACTTGTCGCGCCAATACAATGATCACTTGAAACGATAAAATGGAACAATACGATTTCAATAGCTGCTTTATATGATTTAATATCACTTTATTAGGTTATTAGTGTATAAATATCGCTACAAAATGGTCACCTGGATTATGTAATTTAAGTAGTTACATTATATGATCTAATTTCATTTTATTATATTAATATTGCATAAATATCTCTACATTATTGTTGTTATGTAGGAAATTCAGTAGGCGATATTATTTTTTCTTTTTTTTTGAAAAGAAAAAATTTTTAGGGAGTAAGGCTGTTATGAGTGTTGGAATTATCACTCAAATTTTTTTTGAATTTTAAAAAAAAAAAGAAAATAGAAAAAATTTAAAAATAAAAACAATGAATGGATTTTTGTAATGTGCGTGGTTTTATTGCGGACTCATACGAACAGATGGATACCTGTTTATCTTCTTATCCGACATATCTTTAAATTATGATTAGTCACTTCCGCACAGACATCTTGTAAGAAACAGCAAAAAGCATTAACTCACAACAAAGGATGATGGTCCGACGTAAACTCAATAAACAAATAGGCCATCACTACCTTTCTTCTATCTTATTAAGCGGCTTATAAGCAACTTTTTACGCATACAAATTTTTAAATTCCCGACTATTCAACATCCTCAACGAACCAATCATCAATTTCACTTCACTCAAACATTCATTGCGCCTTGCTTTGACTTGGTTTAGCATCTTCCTGATTCTTGGCTTGGCGTCTTTCTGGTTCTTCGTATAATAACGTCTTTTAAACGGATACCCGTTAGGTTATGAAAATAAGTACTGTTCGTTTAAAATGGATGCAAAAATTATAACCATAATCACCAAAGAAAATCTTTGACTGGTTTCTCAACGCAAACGCAACGTCGTTGCAGTTCGTCAATTGGACTTTACTGACTATGTCACAAAAAAAGGTCTAATTTTGTGTCTCTTACCACTTGTTTAATCTTAATTTAAAAAAAAAAAATTTTTTCTTGAATTCCTTATTCAGACACAATACGAATGTACATTCGGAGTGTAACTCAATGAGTAAGTACATGTCATCATTAAATAAATTAGTTTATGATCAATAACTTATTTGTAACAACTTATTTGTCACAAATTTTGTTAAGAGCTGCAGTTACTCGAATTAGACGAATGAATGCCGTTTATATCAAAAGATTATACATTATCATTAGATGTATGTATATAGTTATATATAATTAGTTTGCTAATGCTTTTAAATATAAATATGCATAAACGTACGTTTACTTTATCTACTATGCGCCCTAGTTATAATATATATAGCGTATATCCATCCATCCATCATAAGTGTGTATGACGTGTCATGCGCACATATACATATAAAACATGACTACAAGCTTAAACCATGTAGATAAATTATGTTTGTTTGGTTGTGCCATATAGACAGCACAGCCTTTTACTGCCATAAAAGATTAAACGGTTATGGAGCTGGTTGTTAAATCAAGAAGAGAGCGACAATCTTTATAGAAATAGTGGATGGATGAGTTGTTGGGCATTTAAGCTAAATAATGTGTTTTATCCACTATGGGCAAAATTACACCCGATGATGTGTTTCCGAAGGATTAGGATATTATGCACTAGCCAGCAACCATGGCTAACATAATGTAGATAACATGGCAAATCAGCCATACGCGGGAGTCGAGGTTTAGGCTTTCGACAGCAAGGTACTAATCAGGTACTAATCATGTGTATATATGACTCAGCTTCACTTTTAGCATAAATAAGGGATTTTTTCTCTGCTCCGACGGTAATGGCTGTGTGTCATTCTTCAGCTGCCGTCGACCGCACTTATTAAGGGCAAAGAAGGTTAGTTTTACAAATTCTGCTCCGACAGTGTTGGCCGTTTGTGGTTCTTCCCATTTTTATATAATTACACATTTGCATTTACCATTAGTGTTAATGAAAATAATTGAATTTATGAAAGCAAAAAACGTACCAATTTTATAAATATATATACTGTAGTGTCTGCAAAGCGTGCCGTGTATCGACGAAATAAAGAAAAAAAAATAAAAACAAAAGCGAATGGCACGCTTTGGAAAATGGTGATTTGCATTCATATTTTTTGAAAGCATTATATCAAGTATTTATGTTAATTGTTAACATCAGCATAATAATAAGAATGTATTTTTAAAGCAAGTAGAAAATGTGTAAGAACCTACCCTGAAAATTTAGCATAGAAGCAGCATAATAATCAAATAAAAACATCATACTTTCTTCCAGGTGAGTGTGTCTTAGCTACTAGAAAACATTATTTTATATAACTTAATAGCCAAATATTTTTTGGCACCTAAAGGAACAAATAAACGTGGTGGGAACAGCCGAGCACCTTAAGATACATATTCACTCACTCGAATGACGGATGTGTCTCGTGTGGCTAAGTCAAATACTGGGCAAAGCTGCCACCTACGATTCTTATATCTTATATATATAGCGATCCCGCTTTACTTCTTTACAATACATAATGCTAGTTATCTTGCAAAATCATACACAAAGTATAAACATATAAATATATATAAGACAACATTCTTAAACCCATCCATGCATACAGCTAGAAACTATTGAAGTTAGTTTCGAAATAAGAAAATGGAAATTGGTGTGTTACACACTTTTTTGTCGTATGAGTAATTTAACCAGAATAAAAGGAAAGAGTAGTAATGTTGTTGATTTAAAGATGGGAACCAAAGAAATTACATGAATGTTTATACATAAATCGATGTGAGAACTTCAAAGTAAGTGGCCGTAGATGTGAAAAGCAAGACATTATGATTTATCCGGTGAGTATTTATTGGTGGTAGGACAAGAATTGCCAGAGTGTTTCCAATTGATAATTATTTATATTACTATTGTACTTTTATATGAATATATTTTGAATATATTTTGAAATTTTTGTTGATTGAACAACCACCTGTGCGCGCAATAAGTTTCGTGATCAAATAATGAGTATATTTGGGATTCCTTGAGTAGCACATCTACATAAACTGTGA
Source organism: Glossina morsitans morsitans (assembly GCA_001077435.1). NCBI lineage: Eukaryota > Metazoa > Arthropoda > Insecta > Diptera > Glossinidae > Glossina > Glossina morsitans. The sequence continues at coordinate 65,597 of CCAG010007017.1, read as the reverse complement.
ATTGAAAACACAGGATTAAATTTTTTGAGAACTACGCTATTGGGGTTTGATTTATAAATCAAAGAGGTGCTTCTAAGTGCACATTTAGCATTTCTAACGCATTTATATCCGTCACAACAAATCAGTTCGTATATACATATATGTTACAAAGTTCACTATTCTACGCATTGTTATACTTATATACAATTTGAAATAATAAATTATATAACTTAGATATAATTTTTAACCTTTTTTTTATGAGACATTACTTGTCTTCTGAAAAAAATCTTTATTTTGATTACACTACTTCGGTAATTACATGCACATAAACTGAATTTGAATACGCATATATATAAATTTATTATACCATCGAATGCATAAGTGTACAATTTCGCAGAAAAATATTGATGGTACGTACGAAATTAAATGAGCGCATGTAGTTATATAAGATTAAGCAAACGCATACCAATTCCGTATCAACTTATATAATATTTACCGGGCCTTTTTTTTTCTTTTTCTGGTAATTGTTCAATGTATATGTATAATGTTAATTTGGGCATACTGCATAATTTCCCCTAAGTTCCTTCAAACTCTAGTGTTAATATACTGAATTGAATTTGTTTTTTTTTAAATTTTACATTACCATCATGTCCACCATTAAATGTCATTATTAAATATCATCCTCTTTATCTATCGAGAATTTAACTTGCAATATAATACATATTATCCAGCTTATTCCTATAAAAAAGTTGCTACCGTTAAATTATATTTGCCATGATACTGAATTTTCGCGAAGAAGTTTAACTATATTAGACATGAGTATGCTAATTAATACCGACATACTCACTGTAGATAACATAGGAACAAACAATACAAATATAGAATGACAGCCTGTAAAGGCAGTTGAAAAAGACCCTGTGAAAGAATTTATAGTGCAAAATGAGATTTTAGCTTAGCAATCTTGTTTCATTTCCTTTTTATTAAGAAAAATCATGCATTGATAAGCTTGTTAAGTTCTCGCACGAGAAAGTTTAACGGCGTGAAATGTCTCGTCGACATTTTTGTTTTCAGTACGGGAGGTGGAGGAAACATTTTTTATAATAAAAAAATAGAACAAGATTGATAAAAAAAGAACACAAACACTACAACTTGGGAAAATAAACGCCATTGAAGTAAAGGAGAAAAATTGTTAATGAATTGATTTTTGAGAAAACCTATAATAATTTAGTTTAAGTAGAGAATATTTCTACTAAAGTGTTCCATATAAAAATATATTATAATGAATAAATTATATACAAAAGGAATATGTACGCTATGGCTAATTATAAAAGAAACAATTACGGAAACGGTGATTTATATGTACTCAAAAAGCTAGAAAAGTGTAACAGACTAAGACTAAGACCAGACTAAGCCAGAACGTCAAGAAATATGTCATAGACAAATAATTATATAAGTAAAAATGAAAAAAAAAACTTAATCTTTAAAGATATCTTTTTTTTGTTACTAACACTAAAATAAGAAAATGCTTTTCGTCTTTCAAAGTTAAAAATTATTTTTAAAATTTGTTAGCAAACAAATCAATAGATAATAATCAGTGACCAATAAATTTAACTATTGTAGTGTGATTGTATATCGTTATATGCATCCACTTTGAAATGTGACAGAATTATGCAAATTCAGCATAATTCTTTTGCTAAAAGAAGAATAAAAAATTTGTCACACTTCTGAGTTTTGTATCTCAAAATGCAATACGATGCCAGACGCCTCAATTAAAACAATTATTATTTTGTTTATGTTAGCATAATTTAGTGTAGTAATTTGTGTATAAAATAGCCCGATAAGAATTAAATAAAGTCAATTAGCTAAATGCAATTCAAACAAGCGTATCAATCCGCTAGTACAATAAAAGGCGTTTCATCCGCCTAATATCACAGACAGGAACTGCGTCCTGCCGAACTTGATTGGCATTTTTAAGAGGCAGATAAACTTGGCGTTCTGAAGTCGAGCAGTCAGGGTAAAACACCAACGAAAATCTGGCCACTCCTTTGGAAGGATTCATGGAGAATCTGCCCACAAATTTAGCAGGAAATTAAGTAAGAATTGCGTCAACACAACATTAACGTTACGCTCAGTGCTGTAGCAAAATTAACCTATGCCTGGTCAAGACTTTTCTTGTTCCAAGCACATAATCATCGGTTATATTGGCATGGATCCCGTAATTTAATTGCCATAACGAAAGCAGCATCATCACTTGCAGCCTTATCTACCTTAAGTATAATAAAAACATTCATTTGTATTAATCATATTTATATTAAACGATCTATATATAACAATTTACTCTTATTATATATAAAATTTTACATTAATATAGATATTTACGTACATATATAGTTACATCGATACATACATAAATATTTATAATTAAATAATTTTATATAATAAATTCTCTATATAATGTAAAAGAAAAAAAAATGAAATGGGCAATATTTTAATATATAAGAGAAGAAAGTAGGTTAGAGGAGTTTTCAGACCCAACTTCGGGGTCTCCCACAAATTTTTTGGGGTCGAGGGGAGATCAATGGGTAGGATGGATATTGAAAGACCCTAGAGGCACATAAGATCCCTATTCGGTAAGCTAGGTTTTCCTTAGTTCGCACATTCGATAAGGGCAAGGACGTGCAGTTCTTTGCTTGGAACCGTTCTAAGAGTGTTCGTGTGCAAATATAAAGAAGAAAAGCTGATACGACAAAATAGGCAGAAGCCGCGACAAATAAATGAGGTCAATTGGTCTGAAAGAAGTGATAAATTTAACAAGCAAAAGGTGGTAAAATCTATCAAATACCAAAACAAACAATTGGTAAGCGCACAGAGAAATCAGAAGAAGCTGCCTCATAAAAGTTATAAATAGGAATCGAACGTTGAAATTCCGCTTAACACCAATATACTGCAACTAGTTATTAATAAATAGGATAAAACGCCAAATAGTTCTTACCGTATTTTGCCTTTCCAAGCAAATTTGTGTTGCCTTTGCGGGAAGCCGCTTGATTTCTTTTTAACAAATTCGATATTGGCATCTACAGGGGGTAGATATTATTGTTCAGGACTGTAATAAATTAAGTTGGTGTGTAGAGGATGGCGATGTGATAAATTTAAGTTTATGGGTTGTCTAGAGAATGTGTATGGAATTGGAATATTTTCCTACACTGCTCGGCTTCAGTCCGCCAAGTCGGTCTACTTCTTTTAATGCCAATACAAAGATTGGCTAGAAGCAGTCCCTAGCTAATTTTATTTTGACGGACGGACCGCCTTTTTGATCTAGCGAATTAAAACGTTATAATGAATTGTTAATAACAAATGGTTTTATTTAAATCTTGCAGGGCTATTTATACTAAAATTAACAAATTTCATTATGCTAGCGTAAGCATAAAATAATATTATAATTTATACGAATTATTTTAATTAGGACGCCTGGCATCGTATTGCATTACAAAATGCAATTCTCCACCACCTGAAGTGTGAAATAATTCTTGTTTTTCTTTTTGCAAATGAATTATGCAAAGTCAGTATAATTCTGTCACACTTCAAAATGGATGCATAACAACGATATGCGATCACACTAGAGTACATAAAATGTCATGCAACTACCTAATGCACAACCTGTAAGACATAATAGACAACTGGCGCAAGCGTAAGCTGCTGTGGAGCAGGAGCTATAAATTTTCTAAATGATCGTAAATACAAAATTGTTACTCTAAGGAATCAACAAAGAAACACAACAAATAGTATTCAAACACCTGTTACCGGAATTGCAACTCTTTCAATGCAATGGGAAGAAGAATGTCATAACACAATTTCTTATAGCATTAAGTTTGCAACGAGAAGTATATTTTGGCATTAAATTCTAGAAGAGGCTTAAGTTATCAGTTGCAACTAAATGAAGGTGTACGAAGAAACTCTGTAATCATGAGAGTCCGGCTATATCAGTCGAGCAGAGCATATGAGACTTTGGGCTTACGATATGAGTCCAGGCCAAAAGTTTGTGTTAGTTCAGTAAATTGTGCAACCACTTATAAGTGAATCTATTTCAATTTAGTCCTGTGCTATGTCTTATGCCTGCTTTTTAAAAAGAGGCAGCAAAAAAAATCGTGGCTCCATAACATGACTTGTTTTTTTGTAAAAATGAGGGCTATTGCCAATTTAAGTCGACGGGAAATGTTAGACTAACGGAGAAGTCCGCAGACATTTACCTCAGGGGTTCACACGCAGTATACACCAATAAAAGTTTTAAAACCCCGTAATTCTATATGCACACACAATAAAAAAAGCAGCAATGCAGCAGAAAATATAAGAAGGTCATAAATGTTAAATTAAAATATCAGAATTCAAAGACACCCAAGAGATATGAAACACACGCGATTGGCACAAGAACCTTAGCGGTAAACTGAGAAGAAGAAGTAACTGATATAAAGTTTTTGGTTCTTATAGAATTAGAATACGATTTTTGTAAGATTTTTGGTTCCTATTTGTTGGGACAAGCTCGTAAGGTAAATGAACGACTTGCAAAAGGTGCATACTCGTTATCACACATTGAGGGTTTACTCAGTCGGTTACAAGATACTCAGTATATCTCAGCTATTGTGGTAAAGGCCGCATTCTAGCAGATGTAGCTCGCAAGAATACGGCTCTTACGTAAGGTATCAAAAGACACTTGTATCAATTCCGCGTAATGACTTATAGAAAGCTACACAACGCATGTGTTGGTTAATGGATAAAGTAGCATCAAGCTATCGGACGCTATTGAAGTATTTAACGAAAGGTCGAATAAAAAAATTTTTGTTAATAGAGATTTCGATGAGTAGACGCAAGCAATGTTTTGTTCCAGTCACAGCCTTAGTTACGCCTGATTTAAAAAGAATTTTTATAGTCAATGTGGTGAATTTAGAGATGACGTAGAAGTATTATTCCAGAAAGATAATCAAAGAAGTGAAAGATCAATTGATTATATGTCTGGTAAAATAAATAAAGCTCAGAACAATTGTATGATTACAGAATTGCACTGTTACGCAATTAAATTGAGGGTGGAGCAGTTCAGGCCATTGCTATAAATTGAAGGCAAATTAACATAAAATAAAGAAAAGGGCAATAACGTAGTCTTTCAAAATTTTATGTACAAATTTCCTACAAGACCATTCGCGTTTCGCGTAAATTTTGCTTTAGGAAATAGCGGCATATCTGTTATATAAGATAAAATTGTCAAAGCCAAAAATGTTTTTCTTAATAATAATAGTGAAGTTTACTTCGTTTCTCGCAATAATTTCGTAGAGTAGCTTCTGGTTTTTTTTTTATTTTCATTTTTCAATACTAATAAGTGATCGGTTTTTAATTGTAGAAGGTTTATCTGCTTAGCATTATTTTTTGAGGTTCTTTTATTTTTCTCTACTTCTATTAGCTTTTCCGCTGTGTCTAAATAATGTCGAAGACTGGTTTTTAATATATTACCATAATCCTCTAAGCTGTAGTTTTTAATAATCATTATCAGGTTATCGTTTGGGGAATGGGACAATTTTCCAAATACACACTCGTATGGATTGCAGCTAGCGGTTATACGTGATGTAGCCTTGTATGCAAAACATTAGTAAGGTCTCCATTTGCGCCAATTGTCATCATTAACAAATGCAAACATAAACTCATTAAGCATCTTTCGGTTCACAGTCCGTAATGTTCGATAATGATGCGGAGCAGAAAAAAAGCCACATACGTTAGGATAAGAGTTCATTAGCGAACTCAGTTCCTTTGTCAACTTTTATGACTTGTCATTGGCATAGCTCGCTGCGCCGTAGAGCGTTTACAAATTTATACAAGCATGCTGTGCGGCAGGACGAAAAAAAAAAAATACTAAATTTAAAAGAAAAAATGAAAACAATAAAAAGATTTGCACTTAAAATAGAGCAAAAAAAAAAACGGAAACGGTTCAATATAACCTTTCAATGAGTTCACACTGCATAAGTCCGTCTGCGAAGTCTGTTGTCCGTCCTGGACACAGTTCGTTGGTCTCTTCTTCGTCCGTCAGTAACCGTTCGGAGTCCCCCTACCTTCACTCGCGTGTGCACCCGCTCATGCCCCGTTTCAGCGGCTGAGTATACCGTTTAGCCACACATTTATAGCCAAGCACCTTTAATTTTAATTTTCATCCTTTTTGATGTCTTAACTAGTTATTCTATTTATTTGCTAATTTCTTAAAAAAATTTTATAGTGGAAATCCAAAGCTAAGTTCTTATATTTACCTTACCATTTATATATACATTGATGACAAGAATGGACTCGATGCCACTGTCTCTTTCCTTACCCACGGCATATTGTTATGATCCTGTGTCGTTTCCAAATTTGCATTGATGATATGATCTTGGCTCATGTTTACGGTAAAGGGTGGTTGCTTTAGTTGACTTCTGGATGGTCCGGAAAGTTGTTGTTGGTCCCGATTCTTTCGTTACCAAACACACTCCATAAATTTTGATATTAGCAACCCCACCTTGAGGTATTTTCATATATTCAGGTTTACGAAAAAAGGTCTAGAAAAATCGGGCAACACTCAATTTTAATAGTTTTACTCTGACACTAGGAACGCACGCAACACACAATAAAATGTTATTGTAAATCGAAGACATAAATTATAATCCATATAATGTGCAAATGTTTTTTCTTTTGTTTAAAGCTACCGTTCGCTCAATAGATTACTTATTAAGCTTCGATTAACTTATTTAATCGATTCAGTTTATTTCATATTATTATGCAATATATTTCTGATACAGTATATTTGTTACACTTTGCAATTTTTCTCAAAGTCACCCTTTTTTTTTTTCTTATTAAATAGACATCATTACACCAATAAAATAGCTGTGGTTTTTCTTGCTTTTCTATACTCTAATGGCGTTTACGTTGCCAAGTTTTGTATTTTTGTTGCATTTTTTTTTTTTTTTTTGTTTTATAAAACCTTTTCTATTCCTCTTTATTGAAAAACATATTTCTGCTTAAAACATGCTGATTACTTTCTGCTCTTCGCGATTCCTTTTTTTTTTTGTTTGTACTTAATTTTTACATACAAAATACACAATAACGTGATATCGTAAATTGCTTAATAAATTTTTACTCATTGAGAATAAGTTTAAGCTATGCCTTAGCTTGAACGGTAATTAATTTTCTTCTTTCCAAGTTTTTAATACATTTAATTTTTTTTTTCAAGTTGAGCTATTTTACTTAAATAGCATAACGGAACACATGAAAGTCTTTTGATTTTTATTAACTATACATTTTTCCAAGATAAATCAGAACCTTTTCTGTTGTACTATCAAAAACCGATTCTCTGCTTTTTGCCTAACAAACACCAAAAAACCTCTATCTCAAAACTTTTTTTTCTTTTCATGCATTATTCTTGCACTCACGCGACATCGAATAGCGGCAGGCCGTTATTACGACATTTCTGGTCAAAGCAGATCGAAAAATCCCCTACCCCCCATTTGTTCGCAGACGTTGCAGACTTTAAAATTACCAAATTTTAAAATGAATTGTTCAACAATAGTTTTTACTATTGCATCTTTACTAGTATTGGATGAGCTGTTCAAATTTTCATTAATTCGCATTGCGTTATTAGAATACAAGAAATCAATTACGTATTCTTAAAGGACCGATCTTATCGATTGATGGAATTTCTAGGTTGTATTTGGGGTATTTGTAATCTGTTGCGATTTTTTGCATTCTCATTACTTTGTCGTGTTTTTCCCCTCTTGTTACAACGTTATTTTCTGGTTTTGAGATGATGAAATAATGATATTGAAAAAAAGGTGCAGTTGTTTATGTACGTGCCGATTATGGCTGCACCTTTGCTTGGCTCTGTTTGATGTAGACATTTCGTCTTCACTTAATGTGTTGTTGGTGTTTCTGGCGAATTGAGTATTGCCGAGATTGTTACCTATATTGAAGGTCTTATTGGTGTTTATAGTAATTGTTAAAGATTTTTCTATTGAGTATGTTTAGGTTGTTGTTGTTCTGGGGGGCAATCATACAAGCAGGCGACAACCGCCAAGAGAATCCAATCATCTGAGCAAATTTGCTGCCAATAATCGCCATAAGCGCTGTCCCAATTACGTCAAATCTTACGACAATAAAGTAGCTTTGGCGGCGAACAAATTTTTTTAGTATTGAGCATAAACCAAGCAAAGTTACTAGACAACTCTTTTATAGAGTTGGGTTTGCAAAAATGCAGCTGGAAAAAAAAAAGAAAAATTAACAGCCTTTACAAAATTATTAGTTCAGAAGTTTAAAGAAAAATAAAGTGTGTGCGAAATTATATTTGTGAATTGTGAAGAAAAAGAAATAAAATTTTTTTTTTAATATCGAGTTGAATTAAGCTACCAGCCTAACACAAATTCCACATCATTTTCTGTTCATTTTATTTGGCACGCTTGTTATTGTTTATCAAATGTAATTTGTTTAAACAAAACAAATAAACGTCAACTTGGCTCCCCATATTTACGTTTCTCTATTATTAATGCCTTGTAATGGAAAATTTGAGGGAAAATAATGGAAAGCTAGCGGCGATGGTACCTGATTAGCCTCTTGGCAATAATCAATTGTCTCCTAAAAAACCGGGCGATGACCACGACGATGATCGCCTGTTTACATGATTACCTCGCTGATAGAGGTTTTGATATGTTTCGGTGTTGATAACGCTGTCTTTTTAGATAGGATTTGCTTATTTTTTTAGAACATGTAATCTCTTTCAAGTTTGCAAAGTTAAATGCTTAATTTAGTGCCGTGTTTGTGATCTGTTTTGTTGTGAACGTGTAGTTTCCGTTCATTTTTGTATTATGGTAATGGTCTTAACTTTATAATTTTGTATACTATACTTTTTGTGAACGATGGAGGTGTACTCATTGTCATAAAGTTTGCAACAGTCAAAAGCTTCAGAGATCCTATAAGGTATATATATTCTTGATTAGCATTTAATTCTGAATTGATTAAGCGGTGCGTGTCCATCTGTGTATTAGTGCGGTGTGTGCTTTATTGACACTCTTCTGGTCGTAAAAGTGAAGATATGGATTTCACATTTGTCAGAAACATAGAAAGTTTCTGCACGCAAGTTGCTATTGAAAGTTAGCTAAATTGAGCTAATTCTCTAAGCAAAAATTTACGGGTTTTTGCCCATTACTCACAAATGAAAGGTAGAAGGTTGATATGTCTTACATCTACTTTATGGAAAACTCTATTATTTATGTGTAAAACTGGAAAAACTCGGCCATACCCACACAGGGTTATAAGTGATTAACTTTCCTTTTTTTAATTTTTTGATGTTTTATGCTTACTAGTCTTGAGATAAACAAGATAGAATGTTTAAAATTATTTTGTATATTTCTGAAATGAACATATATTATCTGCCTAAAAATACGTTCATTTCAAAATAAATATGCTGGACACCACGACATGCTGGATTAGTTTTTTTTTAATGTAGTCAACACGCGTGTGACATAAGAGCGCTTGAAGAGTGAAATATCCAAACTATAGCCAAACTATGTATGTTAATTGTAAGTTAACAGTGGTGGGTGGGAACAAGGTGGATTATTTTTCTTTAGGGCAGACTCAAATAGTTTGGGTAGTTGTAAATATAAGCAATGTAGAATTGGTAATGAGACCGCATACAGTTACCTTTCTGGATTATTTTAAGTGTCTGACTTTGTTTTGAAATACACTTATAAATATACTTATTTCCATAAAGAAATATGGCTAAAAGTAATGATTTCTATCAATTTAATACTGTAATTTTCGTATTTTTACATACAATTTCTTCATACGATTTTCATACTATCAATTTTCTAAGTAAGAAATAAACTACAACCTCAATACTTTGTATTATGTACGCATGATCGTCTTTTTCCATTTTTCCGATAAAAAATCTGCACAACGTACATTGATGCGTCCACTGTAACTTATGAATAGTAGGTAAAATACAAACATAAAAATTTGATTATACACATATATTTATAAGCCTTTTTTGTATCGAATTAAAAGGTGGAAGATACACTTTATCCCATTAAATTTTTTATAACTATAAATGAAATCATTGTGGCGTGAAAGATTTTTGTGATGGTGGGCATGCGACATTCGGCCCCAGCCGAAATTGAAAAATTGATAGAATTTTTATGTATAACAAAACGTGAGAAGAAAACATTTTAGGAAATAACAAAGAAAATCACCGATCACAGACAACAAAATGTTAAAGCTACAGTGTAATGAAAGCCGTTTTGACTTTTCCATGTTCTTTGCTTTTTTGGAGTGTTTTTAAATTCCGTTTGTTTCTTGCTTTACAAAAGCGCATACCAAAAATTTTTTTTAGTTAATGCTCAGCGGGTACAATTCAAATTAGGTCAACTGTAAAAAATTAAGTTAATAAATGCTTATGTAACATAATTTGTGTAAGATCACTAAAAATAAGAAGAAATTTATTGATTAAAAATAGAAATATAGAGTGTGCATGCATGAAATTAAACTAAAATTATTTGAGTATATCAAATTGAGTAATATGGACATTTGACCACACGTATAAGGCTTACCATTTACGATCGTTATTGCTTATTCTAGCTTAAAGTGACTTTGGTCATAAACCGAATCCTCTGAAAGGTTAGCTTTTGGTTTTAACACTGAACACCGTGTAACGTCCGTGCGTATCCGTGCACGTCACGTCAAAGGGTAATAACCGAATTACTTTTGATAGCGAAATTGAATTGAAACGAAGCAAAGAAAGTCCAAAGCCCGCCTATATTCTTTAAGAGTTAATTTGCTTTCGCAAAACTTAATCTTGGTCAAAGACAATGATATACATAGATGTTCCAACAGTTTGTTCTAAATTGTTATCACTAACAGTAGGGACGCTGTTAATTATTAGCCGTTTGTACGTTTACTCTCTTATTTTCTATGCTAATGATGTGAAACTGTTTTCTTCCTTTTCCGTAGAATCACAATCACATCAGCTTCAACTTGACTTGAATAAGTTGGTTGTAAGGTGCTCGTTGAATCATATGACACTAAACTTAAATAAATGTAGGAAGCTTCCTTTCTCAAGAAGGAAGTTATTCTTTACCCTCTCAAAATTGTTTGCAAAAACCTAAATGATGTCTATCACTTATTCTCATTACCGGACTCTTTAAATTCTATTAAAGCAACTTTGCTTAATACGCGCGATCTATCTATGTCGTACTTAAACTAACTTGCGTTCGTAATATCTCATTTTATTTTTTCGAAAATTATAGGGTGCTGTTAACGTGTGAGTTGGCAAGCTTATGCATGTTTGCAATGGTTTAGGGGTTCACTTGCAACTTGGATCTGTTCTTGTTGCGGGTGTGCATCTGTACTAGCTGCGTATATGCTTTTCTCTTTTTTTTTCCTTTTTATATATTTATACGTGAATAATTATTTTTAAGTTTGTTTTTGTTTTTATTACTCTTCTTTTTTCATATCTTTGTTTATATTGCATACTAATTTTAAAATAATTAGTATAAGATTTACTTTTAAGTTGCATTTGAATTCGACTGCTAAATTTATTTGAATTTCATGCACAAGTAAGTAAAATAAAATAAAAAAAATAACAAAAAAAAATCAGTATATACGACATCCGTACGAAAGTCACTAGAAAAAGTCTTGAAAACATGGCAATCTAAGAGATCCGTAACATTTGATCGTCCTTTTAGAAAGCCTTGCTGGAATGGAGAGATGTAAGATATATGCTGAGTAACAATTCGCTCAAATAATTTAGGTAAGACACCCAACTTGACAATGTTTCATAGTTCTCAACGTGATGTCTGTTTCCACATATGTGAAGCGGGATAAGAAAACAATGTTTCCAACACAAAGGGGAAACACCTGATGTTAGGGACTGATTAAAAATCTTTGAAATCACACTACATAGCTTGTTAGAGCATGATTTGAGTATACATGATGGAACGTCATCAGAACCAGGCGCGCAACTACATTTTAGAGACTTCTAACTTTGCAAAACGTTGTTTTCTGAAATGACCAGGTAAAGAATCGAAACCGACTTAGTTATCAGATACGGATAGTTAACAATTAAATCGGAATCAGCAATTGAAAAATTTCGTCGGAAGTATTCAGCAAAGAGCTTGGAGCTTTTAATATCAACAGAGGACATTGAAAGAAATATGCGGGGAAATATAGAGATTTTTCTTTTGGAGTTAACAAACTTAAAAAAGTATCTATGATTAACAAGCAATGAGCATTTTATCAAGTAAAGATATCTGTAATAATATTTGTGGTTGAGGTAATTAAATCTGTGCCTTGCAGCAAAATGTGCGAAATAGTCGTAAGCAGATTCACTTTTTATAAATTTTTGGAAACGTTTGTTTTTCCTATTTTTGTAATACTTAACTGTCTCGTTGAACCATGGCGGACAACTGCTTCGAGAGTGAGGTTGCTTGATTGGAACGGATGCAGAAATAAGTGGATTTAATACATTACAAAACGAATACAATAAGGATTCAATATTTCCAGCAGTGAAATCGAGCATAATGTTCGATTTGACACATTAGAAGAGCTTAACGGGCCACCATGCCTCTGATGAAAGGAAATGCAAATTGCTAGATGCTACGGATGCTCAGGCAAACTAAAAGGTGAAGGGCGATTTACAACTATGTCCGGAAAATTGGTAAAGCAAAGATCAAGCAGTCTGCCATCAAGGTTAGAAGTGCGGATGTATTGGAATAAATTACGATCAAATAATTCATTGAAAAACACAGCAGCTCTATCAGATGTTGAAGTGGGGACCATACAGCCATAACTATCTCTATAAAACCAAGTGACTTGTAGCAAATGAAGTCCCCCAACGCTATGACTACATCAACAGGTTTGGACTTTTCGGCCACGTCGAAAATGAGGGCAGCATGTTTCTTATAAATAAAGATAACCGCATTTGGGGGAATACAGGAGAAAAGCTACGACGAATGTAAATCGGGTTTTAAGCAGGTTTCAGTGACAACCAAAAAGAACAACTCCCTGCGCATTGAATTTAGGAAACTAGAGCGAATTTTTGAGTTTAGGCCCCTAACATTTCGATAAATGAAAGTTACTGAGTGGTTGGGGAGGGTGGAAAAACTGCGATTTTAGTATTACGGGGATGATGCCGAGAAATGAATTCCTTTATTAAGGATCCAAGTGACCATAATGGTTTATTTAACAAAATTTCCACATTTTCAGATCAACAGCTTGAAGGACATGATAGCTCTAGGTTCAGATGGAGCTAATTTAAAAATGCTAACTTTTTATGTTATCCGCAGAGGTGTCAAGCGCCAGTCTTTACACGCATATTAGCTTCCACAGAGGTACTGCCGTCAAGCAGTTGTCATCAATATGAGAAACGATATAATTCGCAGGTAGAGAATTTTGAGTTGGGGAGAAATTAGAAGGAGTGACTAAACTTGCATGTACCGCGTGTGCGACTTACTTAGCATGGTGACTAGGAGACACATCCGAACAGCTAGGGGAAAAAGCAGATTTGTTATTTTTATTAATAGTCTTTAGAGATGTAGACAGAGTAGCCTAAATGGCTACTCTCCTCCACTGAGAGGAGATACTCCTGCCACCTCAGCATAGTTGAAACGAGAAGGGCTTTCCGGCAAACTTTTGTGTTATCAGCTCAGTTTACGATAGAAGAAACGCTAGTGTTTTCTGTAGGCAAGGATGGAACACTCGAATGAGTCGACGTATGAAATTTAGATGGCTGTGAAGTACCGCAAGCTACACTACGAGTTGGTCTTTTACAGGCTGGGAGAGAAGATGAGTACTCTAGATAGTGACACTCATCGTACATTGTTTTAATTTTTTCAAACTTTTCGCACAATGTCACTCCCTGTCTCCGTGAAAAGCTTATAAAACTCAATGTCCCGCTTCCTACAGTCAGCGCATGACCAACGTAATCCTTTCGAAGGTTCTACGACTGCGTCTGCCGAACGGCCAGTAGTACCTGCGCATTTCGCAGGACAAACACGCTCGCAAAGACAACAAGTAATCAATCTCTCAGAATCAGGGCCTGTTTTAGAGCGACATGATGTAAACAAACATTCCATGTCTATAATTAGGCGTTAAAACCATATAACGCAGTAAAGCAATAAAACAAAAAAAGGATATACGAAATTTTAAAACTATGTTTGCTACAAATATAATATTCTTAGCCAACTTGAGATTTGACAGATAACCTATCGTGATTATATTCAAAAAGATAACACTAACATGAATATACCTTTTAATAATAATCTTAAAGAAAATATGTTAACTTCGAGATATATAATATTTATAAAAATCAATAAGATACAACTAAAAGAAGTCTGCCACTCAGTTTCGAAGCATACAACCAAAAGAAGTCTGTCACTCAGTTTCGTAATACGCAATATTTAAGGGTTTCGTAGGAATCCGTCGTTAGGTCAAACAAACGGTAATAGATCATACATTCCACAAAGGATACGTAAATTATTATGAAGGGCATAATTAGTACGGGATTGCGGCAACCTAATTGCCAAATAATGTCGAGTATAATTGCAAAACAATTTAACTCAGTGTTCTAATATCTCTGTAGTTTTCAATGCCCTCTCTGCCATAATTTTTATACAACGGTGTAATAAAACTCGTCTTTCAAGCTTCAGGGGAACAAGATTTCTGTAAGCTATTATTAAAATATATGTTAATGGAATTGCACTGCGAAGTGTACTCAGCACATCAACGAAGAATAGAAGATGGTTTACCCTCTGGTAAAGAAGAATTTCAAGGCTAAGAGAGAAGAAAGAATTTCCTCTGCCGAAAACACTTAATCAGATACGAATAATTTTCAGGCAGATGATCGACTTTTGAATACAATTTTTCGAAAAACTCAGCTAACAGATATCTTATTTCAAGCGGATAAAAAGCTTTCGACTTGCCATAATATATAGTGAACTGATAACTCTTTATTTTATTTTTTGAGTTAACGAAACTATAAAATTTTCCGGGGTCGTTATGCAATTAGTTTTTCATATTTAAGGTGCAGCCGGAGTAACCTTTAGCCTTTAAAGAGTTAGATTCACGTCTTGTCTTAGAATAAGGCAACTCAATATTGATGCACTAAATTGGTACAAACAAAATACTTTTTTTATTCTTTATCATACCTAGGAGACTGTTGAAATAAGCCGGTGAAGCTTGCAGTAGTTTATCAGAAACAATAAGCACCAATAAAGCCAACACTTCATCGAGCGCAGTATTTTCCATACTTCATTCTATTGATGACAGCGTATATACAAGTATGTTACGCTATGCACTACTTTAAAAATAGCCTCGTTGGAAAACATCAAATCGAGTAATCTACCGTTAATGTTGACTACCTCGTTAAACTGCAAAAGACAAAGAATACAGATCTCGCCAAAATGCTCAGGAAATATTTGCGGGTATTATTATTATTTAAATGGGCAATCTGTATCGCGACTTAAAAGATCTATTGTACTTGTCTGTGTCCCTAACTGTCCAGTTTTAGGATTCTTATAAGCCCCGCCTCCTTCTTTGGGTCTGAGCACCGTACCATGTCCTTCGTTATAAAGTACCCGTCAAACAGTTGGTGCCTGATTCTGCAGATGGTCTTATAGTCACATAGAATGTGATGAGACATTTCCCCTGTCCCTTGGAAGAATCTGCATGAATCGATATGAAAGATACTCATTTTTTTCAGGTAGTACCGTTTAAAAGCCTGTTAGCAAGGGAGGTCGCTCCTTCTATACCGAAATATTTTATAAATCTTTTTGTTTGCCTTTGTCTAGCACATTTTCCCAATGGCTATCCGTATTTTATCCGTGCTTATTGCGATACTAGTCTGTTAATATGGCTTCTTTGTAATTCAAAGAAAATCTCAGGACCTAACATGGTCACTCGGGCCCACCCGCTTGCAACACAGTCAATTCATCCGCTGACTTTAACCAGCGCATGGCCAGGCACTCATATTGGGTGCACTTCATTATGCTTGCCTAGCTTATTCAGTGTTTATAGGCACTCCCAGGCAAGCCTGGACGTTAGTATTTGTGCTTTCATGGTCGCTATGACGGCTGAACTGTCGGAATATACGCAGACAAGCCCTCCCGTGCATTGGCTTCTTAGATATTCGAAAGCACATGAAGAGATTGCAAAGACTTCTGAACGGAATATGGAGAGATGATATACCAGTAAAATGGCCTTTTGAAACGTCGGCGATGCTGAGGTTTGTTTAGGGTCGTCGTTGCTGGTTTTTGCTTCACATTCGACCATAATGTTAGAACTGCATAGGTTAGCATAGGAAGAATTATGCTTATATAAGACCAGTAAATCATTTTTGGGCTTATACCTCATGTTTTACCGTGTAGGCATTGACAAAGAAAAAGTGCTTTGCTCGCCTCAAAGACACCATCATCTAGGTGAAGATTGTTCTGTGTCAATTTTCTCTTTCTCGCGATAGGCACGGTTTTTTGCGGATTAATATGTAAACCTTTGTCCTGGCACCACTTTTGAGGTATGTTCAGGGCTTTTTGCATGCGTTCAGTGATTGTTTGTGCATGCCAGCCCAATAAGGAAATTGTCAGATCGTCTGCTTAACCCCTGTTATGAAGCCCACGTCGTTTAGTTCCACCAGCAGCTCATCTATGACTACAGTCCAGATTACAGTGGAGCACACGCCCCCTCTTTTGGCCCTAGCTTCAATATTATGAGCCTGAAATTCAGAATTGATTATCAAGTTTATAATCAAGTCTGGAATCATTTTGTCTTTCAGGGCCGTCTATACCCGTGTGTGATGTACTATCGAGGCTCCCTCTATGTCAATGAAGAGAAAGAGAGCCACGTACTTAGCTTTTATTGCGCTCTCGATGATACCGGCCAGCAGGAGAATTGTCGTCATAGTGAATTTGCCGCTTTCATGGGCAAATTGGTGCTTACGTCTCAACTCCAAATAGGCCCTGGTAAAGGCGACTAAGATTTTCTACAGTGTTTCAAGGAGAAAGGAGTTCGTAAACATAGGTCTATATGCTTTTGGAAGGAGCTAATTTTTGTTCCCCGCTTTCGATATAAAGTCCACTTTGGTCTTGTTGCAGCTAAGACAAATTTCTTGGTAGGCTTCCTGGATGTCCGAACAAAGCGTTTGCACTTCTAATTCAATATCCCTGTCGCTGTTTCGGATATGCGGAGACTCCTTTGGAAAGTAAAAAACGACATATTTTCCACTTTGCACATTTGGGATTTCTGTACGTTTATGTGGGTGGTCCGGCAATGGGACTTCACTGGATACATGCCACATTGAGATAGAGGAACTTAGGTAAGGACTGACGAGAGCAAGATCCAACACTTCCTCTTTAATTACATTCCTAAACGTGGGTTCTCTAGCTCAATTTAATTTAATCACATTATATCCTAGGAAGCATTCGCAACGGCACTCATTTCTTAGATTTTCATTTCAGTGGCCCTACACTGTAGTGTGGACGTTGGCGTCAAAGTCGAAGGCTCCGTACGTCGGGTGTTGATATCCCTGTCTTGCCCAATAGATAAGCGGGGCCTAATACCACTGTGGGGTTCCTATCGAGGAGTGGCAATACAGCCCAAAGCACCACTAGAATTGTAACCCAACTTACCTTTCTTACTATGCAGGCCTTGAATAGCGCCCTCATTTATCCAAGGCTCCTGGAAGAGGGCTACGTCCAAGCCTTTTGTGGACCTCCTACCAAGAACCAAAGAAGCGGCTTCAGCATAATGGAGGTTCACTTGGAAGGACCGAATATGTTTATTGTTTCTGCTTGGTGTGCTGATAAGTAACCTTTGAGGGCGGTCCGTTAGACTCCGTACGCCTGTGATTGCTGCGTAACGCAGCTTGCTCCGCAGTCAGTTCGCCTTTCGTTGGCCTGTATTTCGGTGCCAGTGGTCCATGAGATTTCGATGCGATAGAGGGATGACCGTCTATAAGGTTGCCAGCCGAAATCTTTGTTGGAGGTGGCGCCCCGGACTTTTTCTCAGCCTGGTACCCCTTCGTGCCCCTTTTAGCTCACGAGGTCGTTACCACTGCCGGGGTAGAACCCGATAGGCCTTCGCCGTCGTCGATCGCGGCCTTCCCATCTTTATATGGTCCCGTGATGTTAACGCTAGGTCTCAGTGAAACTGAGCCAAAACCGTAGCTGGCAAGATGGTTGTTTCTCTTCATCACTGCTACCGAAAATCCGGCCACTGCCAGACTTGGGACTGTTGTATTTCTTTTAGCATCCCCCTGGAGTACCTTCCAGACCTGGGCCATTCAGAAGTTTTAAGAGATCTCCTGGCGTGACGTTCTCACCTTCGGGGAAACAATCGATGGGTACACGACGTCGAACTAGCTCCTCTTCAGGCACGGCTTTAAGAGAAGCACCTTCCCATCGTTTTATTCATCTTCAGCCATTCCGTCATCTCTTTTCCCTTGCAAGTAACTATTAGCCAATCAGAACGGAAAGTACAGGCAGCAAATTAAAGTTTTACACTGGGGTTGCGCTGGCTATGAATTCTATCCAGGAAAGCACTTTGTATCGCCCTCAGTTGGTAGTCTTTCCATGACGTCTTGGAGTAGACGAGTGGAAAACTCCTATCCTAGTCAACTCTGCCATTTCCTTACGAGATGAGGAAGTTCCGGCTGCCAAGGTCGCGGTACTTTCCATGGCTCCATTGGGTGCTTTGACGGATTTCTGGGGCTGGAGGCCGGAGAGTCGTCCAGTCTACTCCGCTTACAATCGATCTGGGTTTTTGCATTTCCAAAGGCTGTACGAGTCGCCATTACGCGCCTGCGTGTGTCTCTTCAAAACTCATGCCACCTTTAATCAAAGCTTGAAAACGACGGCGGGCTGTTTCACTTAACCTCTTTTTCCTGCCGCAGCTTTACTATTAATAATACTCAACAATTGCCAACATAAAAATACACGAATAAATATATTCGTTCATAAGCACCAAATTTATTTTTGTCACAAACTGTATCCAAATTGATCTCCACTTCTTGTTATATACGCTTTTTACTACTTTTCTTGCACTTCTCTTATATACATATGTATAACCAAATTCAACATTGGAGATGAGTGATCTACTTGTAGTTAAAAAATTTTTTTAACATAATATAATAAGAGAATTCTAATTAAATCTCCCTCAATTAGTTTTACATTGATCGTCACTTAATGTATTAGCGGTTGAAAATAATTGTGAGTATGTGACTCACAAGGGATCATAAATATTAAAATTTTATATGCAGACACAAAATCAAAAATCACTGTATTGCATTTAGAAAAGAGAGTGTTTTAAAAAAAAGTAGAATAAAACTGCCAAAACAATTGAGAAGCGAAGACAACGAAGCATTATCTCTGCTTCTAAAGAGCATTTTGTATTGTTTATTAAGGATAGGTATTGATAAAATCTCTACAACATGCAGAAATGCACAAGCAGAAACAGACTCGTTACATCTGAACTTCGTTTAGCGATGCTGAACCTGAATAGAGATAATACTTAACTCTTCAGCTTATTTGAGGTTTCTATTCTATTACATTCTTTTATTTATTAGACGATTTGACAGGGGAATATTGAAGGAATATAATAGTAGAATTTAAAGTAAATAATCGTTTTTGTTTAACCATCTTATTGTAGAGTGACCGACTCATATATTCAAAATCCTATGTCCTAGAGCAAAATAAAAATGCAAGATAAACTAAATAATTCAGAGAATTGTTTCCATCCTTTTTTTCTCTACATACACCTTTTTATCACTTTTTTTATTTTATATTTTTTTATTCATATTTGTTGTAATGAGCAACCAATTTATATCATGAAATAAAAAATAAATCAAATTATTGAAATATTTTAGATATAGAAAAAAAAAGTTTTTTTATTCTTCTGTCCGTTGGGCGCTACATTTTGTTGTAAACGGCGACCAACTTAGGTCTAAATATACTAATAAAATTTTATTACATTAGACGAGTTTTCAACAAGGAAAAACTTCCTGTTTTGTTTTGCGTTGGGCGTCATATTTATTGTAACGATTCGATCTGAGGTTTCCACGACCAGCTAGTTGGCCCTTACAACAAAATAAAAAAATTGTTATATTTTTTTATTCCGTCTTCTGCTCCTAATCTGTCCCCCGTTTGTATGTACATAACGATCACTACTCACTTCAGCTAACCCAAACCAACCTTCTTTCTTTTTTTTTACTTCATTATACAAACAATAGAATATGTAAAAATAATAAACTTATCTCGAATTTAACTTTAATATGATCTTCACGACATCGTTGTCGTCCAGTGATGAATTCTGACTTTCCTTCCACTTGAGTAATTCACATAATGTCCATCTCCTTTCGTTTTTATACTTAGGCATCTCGGGATTTCGTTACTTTTACTTAGCTTCAAAATATCTTTGTTCCATTTGGCACATCTACTATTTCATCCTTACCAACAGGAAGTACATATAATTTTCTTTTTTTATTAAGTACGTATATGGACATATAGCAAATAGTTTTATTTTATTAGTTTTTGTTTATTTATCTCTGTTTTTCGAACTTATCTTAGTATTTTAAAACTTTCGTTTATAATTTTAACTTATTTATTGTGTTTTTGCTTTGTTTTTGTAAAGTTTATATTATTTATTGTGGTATTTTAAGCTTTCCTTTATAATTTTAACTTATTTATAGTGTTTTTTTTAAATTGTGCTTTGTACACCTTAACTTATTTATTATGTATTCTCCTGCAAATTTTAACTTATTTATTTGTTCAATATAAATATGAATAAATTTTGAAGGGGAAAATTTTGGAAGTGCTGTCAAGTTGTCTTTCGCTATTACTGCACTTAAACAAACTTGTGTGTCATTACATTCTTTTTATGATCAAAAACTTTCGATTGATTGATGCTTAAAAAAAATTTAGCTGTTATTTGGTATGTTACAAAATTTTTAACCGAGACTAATTTGCTGTTTCTCTTTTTTTTTATAACTTCTTTTTTAAAATTTGTTCAATTTTTAATTAACAGACTTTTATTTATTTTTTTAATTAATGTTTTTTACTTCTTCTATATTAAAAATCTCTATTTTCACTAATTTCACACGAGGCCTTTTTTTCTGCCGCGCATCAATCATCTGCCACTTTGCTATCCGACTCCTTTTACTCTCAGTTTTTTTTCTGAATTTGCTTGATCTGTCTCTGGATATGTCTACATTTGTTAACGGCTTAGTGAGTATCAACTCTTAAAAAGGCATACTAGTTGTTACGCAAAACTCACCCTTATGTTATACAAACGGACTTTGGATTTTTCCCTTTCTATAAATCCTCTCTTTTATTTTAATTATTATAAATAAAAATTGTAAAAAGAAAGGTATATAAACGGATTTTCATTATTACGTGGTTTAATGCTCTTTTATGAAGAGTAATGGCAAAAGCAGATCGACAGAAAGCCCCCGCAGCTATACACGAGGACGTTGGAGCTGTTGTATGAAAAAATACCACAATTCTTACAAGTTCGCGATAAATTCTCAACATTTGTTTGTGAAAATCCATATATATATATGATAACAATAATTTGACAAAACAATGAATCTTAAGTTAACGTTCTAATGAAAAATGAGCCTTCGTGAAACGAAAAGTCAAATTTTTCATATTACATAATGAGAAGTGGTTCGTAAGACTAACTTGATACAAAATTTAACTGTATCGGATTCGCATGAAATAGACCAATTTTTTGAAGACTATCGCATGCGAAAATTATCATGAAGTATAAACCCTTATTCGCCAAAGGGATATAATTTTAAATATTTTAGTATAAAAATTTTACAATGTCTCCGCTAAAATTTGTCTTACGCTTGGCAAACTGGGCAAACTTAATCTACATTTGCTTCTAAAGGTTAAACAAACCATTGAGCACTCCCTCCTCATGACGCATGTTGTATTGAAGTCTTTTCTGGTTGCCAAAAATATAACTAAGATCGGTTTCAAAGTATTGTTAACCGTATGACACATTTGGTTTATAGCGTCAAACTTGGAGACAATATCTCCTGCTTCCTGTTCATGCTTCCTTAAAATTGTCCTTTCCCAATAATCTAAAATGCAGGTTATTTATCTATCTCCAGAAAATCATTCAAACTCGATCCGCAAGCGTTTTAATTCAACGACTGCTGTTCTCTAAATCGAATAGACCCTTTTTACTAGTACCACGTTTGTCTAACTCATCAGCCGAACGACGTTTCACTGTTAATGTTGCTAAATATTAGAATACGTTACCACTGAGTCTGAAATCCCTTGATGATTCTTCGAATGCGTTTAGAAGAAAATTGACCGCACTGCTAAACTTATAATGTATATTTTGTTGATGGTAGGAACTGGTCATTATCGAGTTTAAAGAGCAAGATGAGTATATTAGCAGTCATCACGATTTCAAAAATGTTTGTATTCTAAGGTGCTTCGTTACAATAGTTTAATATGTACTTCCTTTATATATATTCAGATAATGTACTTTTTTAGCATTGTTGCGAACGTCATTTGATGAAACCCGACGACTATTAAAACCGCAAAACTGTATACAAATTTATGATACTTTAACTGCCGACTTCAAAGTGTAAAGGAATTTTATGGAGATGGCGATTAGCGAAAAATTGCGAAGAAAGAAATTAAGATGAAAATATCACAATGAAATTTGATATTGGTAATTGCTTATAAAAGGATACATGAATTGTTCGAAAAAAAGGTGACTTTATATTTCTCAAAAAATATTTATTTTGTCGCCTCATTCGCGCTACCGCTTTTTACAATCCTCGAACCACTTTTGATAGACGCTTTTTGGTGGCACGTTGAGCACGTTCAGTAATCTTTATCTCCTTAATCGTGGCAAAACCCGGTCCTTTCATTAACCTTTTCAGTTGTGGAAACAGAAGAAAGGCGCAGAAAGACAAGTCCGATGGGTGAGGCATGATTAAAAACAAGCAACGACGTGTGAGCTGGCGCATGATCATGCCACATTGCGTAGCTTAAATTATAGGATATGCCGACAACCCCAGCAACCTCTCTAATAGTGATTTAACGATTCTTCATATGTGTAACAACATAACATAATGGAATAAAATATTTGGTCATATGTATTCATTTTATATACCACATTAGGCAGATTTCCGTCTATAGTGCTATGTGACATTTATATGCACCTTCATAAGGGGTCCCTTACGACTTATAAAATTACCAGGAACAAGCAGTTACGAACGATATTCTTGTGCAAACTCGGAATAGACCATGCAGAACAGAATACGACTTGTAAGAAGAAAAAGCGTAATTTCTTTTCGTCAAAAGATTAAAGATGGGGACGGTAGCCTTGAAAATGAGTAGAATGAGGACAACGATCAGCAGGGTATGTAAGTCAAGGCAAAACCTCATCAACTGTAACACAAGTGTTTATATAATGTCTTCCAATTGCTATCAAATGGAAAATTTGGTGATTGGTGCCCCCGAGAACATTGTTTTTGTATTACTTATTATGCCCAGAGAATTCACAAAGTATCACAAACAGCGATTTGAATATATTTGCTTGGCAATGAGTCTGTTGGCGTTCCGAAGGATACAATAATGAATTACACAAGTTTTTTCTTAATTAGGTATTGATTAGTTGATCGTGACAGAATTTCTTTACAGAAATATTTATTTTTCATTAATGTGTTTATTGTTAAATTGTTTATACCCAATTCAAAACTTAAAAGAACATTTCCAAAAATTAAAGCAAATTGATACTATTTTTAATGAGTACTATTTATAGTAAAAATTATAAATTTATTCAAAGTATTTGGGATATTTTTTTTTATCTTTTAATGAGTGAGATTTCTGTAATGCTATAGTTACCATTGCTACGATCCTCTCTTCGCTTGAGCGACATGAATTTAATACAATTTCTCGAAAATTTATTGTTAAAAGTCATAACGGAATAACTTGGCTTGAATACGTATTGTTTACTTACACACTCACTAAAGCAAAAAGATTTTTATATAGAATTCTTAATGAACAGCCCCACCGGCTGACACAATTTTCCACTGTATAGGAAGGTAAGCAATTGCGTTTATACAGTTCCCGCGTTATCCTATCGCAAAGTTCAAAATATTTATTCTTATTTAGAAAAAATAAATAAGTTGTCATACTAAAATAGGTTGTACACTAAAAACTAAGATTATCGGTGCTGTTTTTGAAAAGAAGATAGACTGAAAGGTTAGTATTGTAGTGCGAAAACGAATTTCCGAATTGTGGAAAAGTCAATCTTTGCTATTATACCGTCCATACTTAATGATGCCGAAATTGCAGATTTGCCTCCTGGATCTGCTCGTTCCATTCCCAAGGATCAATACAACTCAGTACCCAAAAAATTTGAATTTTGCCTCCATAAGTAGCAATGGTTTGCCTACTTTGTTAATGGAGGGCGAGTTAGCGCCCTAAAAAATTTCGAAAAAATAGACTTATACTCTAATGTTGTACGGCTGACTAGCCATGTTTTTAAAATTCAGTAGGAAATTGTATTTTTAGAAATTCTCATGTGTGCAAAAAAAACATTCTCTCTTCAGAAAATAATTTTTGTAAGGAATAATACCATCATCTTTGAAATCATTGAAGAAATTTTAAAATTTATATTTTACGATGCAGACTTCATTAAAATAGATCATAATACGTATAATGGACAGAAATTATCAGAAAATTTGCGGTGCTCGTACGATACAATCAGATAAAAATGGATTTTTTAATAAATTCTATTTAGAAACGAAGCAAACGTGCGGGGAAAAATGGTTACAAAACTATTTTGGTCAATTGAAATCGAATGAAGCACGCATACTCTCAATGTTTAATGACCCCGAAATTTGCGACACTGTACTGAGCATTTTGGAAAATGTTCAACCTGTCTACAAGCAAAAAGATGCTTTTTTCTCTGCGCAAAATAGAATTAAAGCAGAAAAATGTTACATACTTAGCGCCAACACAAATAAACAGGAAAATTTGGCACAAGCCTTGGCGTTTGCTAATTTAGCTGTTACCAGGGCCCCAGCTAAAGGTAAAATAGTTCAAACTACTTGTTTATTACAATTATGGATGAAGATTTGGATTTGCAATTTTAGGTGTAAATAAGCAAATAGATGGCGGTTTTAGTTTAGCTATGGCGTTTAGAGCAAGAGCCGCCATATTGCTGGCAATGGATGAGGGGCAGGTTGCATTAAGTGATTTGAAATTAGCTGCCTCCTTTGGGCTGGACACTCAAAAAAATGTGGATTATTATATACAATTAGCCAAAGCTTACGAGCGTAGGTATTTTTTTTTGTTAATAAGTTGACATACTTTTTCGCCGTCTCCTTTTTAAATAGTTATGGATGAAATGGCACGTGCTGAAATTTCGTTGAAAATTGCTGAAAAATTCGCTGGCGACAATAAACACACAATTCAGGTATGTCGGCAAGAGTGGGCTTCAAAAAAAGCTGAAAAAAAAAAACAAAAAGTGAAATTGATTGGCAAGGGTCCCCTGTTAGCAAATGGTGAAAATCCTGATCTTAAAGGGGCTTCTCATTTAGTTAAGCTGGTGGAGAGCAAAGAGAAAGGGCGGTTTATTGCAGCCCAAAATGAAGTGAGAACGGGTGATGTAATATTAAATGAAAAGCCGATAGCCGCTTGTCTTTTGCCTTCTTTCTATGGCGGGTTTTGTTGTCATTGTCTGCAAAAGTATTAAAATCAATAAACATAAATATGTAAGTATCCAGTAGAACTTGTTAAAAACATGTTTCTAGGTTAGTGACTCCGGTGCCTTGTTCAAAATGCTCTGGTCTTGCGTTTTGTTCCGCTCAATGCATGGTCGAAGCTTGCGAAAGTTATCATCGCTTTGAATGTCAATTTATGGATTTATTTATCGGTAAGTCCGCATTCTTGTAAAACTCAAAATGTTGTTAATAATTATTTTATTTATACAGGCTCCGGTATGTCAATTTTATGTTATATAGCCCTCAGAATTTTCACGCAAGCTCCTAATGTGGAGAGTGCTCTTAATACCTCCGACTTATTATATAAAAATCTCTGTGCTCATGAGGATTCACGGCAGGCAGATGATTACTTGCAACGGTCGTTAATGGCGGGGTTTTTAATGCGTTGCTTGCAAAAAGCTCAGTATTTTGGTCCACGCAAAAGTGAGGGTGTTAATCCTACCCCGATCGAATTGAAAGTTTGCACCGGCCTCTTGGGCTTATTACAAATTTTACAATATAATGCTCATGAGATTTATCAAACAGTAAAGAGTGCAGATCACATTTTTGATGGTTCAAGAATTGTCTACATTGGCGCCGGTTTGTATAATAGTGGGGCTTACTTTAATCATGAGTGTTGGCCCACAGTAGCACGGTATTTTGTGGGCAAGAATCTTATATTAACCGCAACAAAACCTCATCATCCCAACGAAGTAATAGCAGAGAACTACGGTCCAATTTTCACTAAGATGAATTCAAAAGAACGTCAGAGATCCCTAAGAGGCCGTTATTTATTCAGTTGCGATTGCATGGCCTGCCAAGAAAATTGGCCAACATTACAGAAATTAGACAACCAAGTACGATTTCGGTAAGCTGCTAAATATATATTTAAATATGGTTTAAGAGAATGACCCTTCATATAGGATGCAAAAAGTCTTGTATTTCGTGAATTAAGTTCGCTGCATCCTAAAAACGGACATTTAATACGTAACAATATGATCTATATTTTTAAGTTTACTATTTTAATCATATTTTTCAGGTGTCCATCCACCAGTTGTAGTAGTGTTTTGCATTTTCCGAAAGATGTCCTAAAAGATGTAAGATGCGCACGATGTCGGAAAAACGTCTCTTTAAAAGAAAGTGTATCCCGGTTAATTAAAATTGAAGAATTGTATCGAGAAGCGGCAGAAGCTATGCAAGAACAAAAGGTGTATCAAGCAATTGATTTGTTTAAGGAGAGTATTGATGACTTCTTTCAAATAGCTGTATTACCACACAAGGATACTTTGATAGCGCAATTGTCCTTAATAAAATGCATGGCAGCAATAAATTAAAATTTAGCTTTCGAAAAGTTTTTATTTAAAGCGAAATATTTTTAGTGATTTTTTTATACTCTAGCTAACGGGAAAAATAAAAAAACACACAAAACTTAACTTTTCAAAAAAACATATTGATGTATTTCTACATTATCGTGCAAAATTGTTCCTACAGTTCTACAAGTTTACTGCACATGAAAAGCTCAAATCTCTTTGCTGAATACTTCTGACGAAATTTTTCAAGTGCTGATTCCGATTTAACTGTTAACTATCTGCATCTGATCACTAACTCGGTTCCGATTCCTAATTTGGTCATTTCAGAAAGCGACGTTTTACATGGGTTGAGGACTCTAAAATATAGTTGTGCGCCTGGGCCTGATGGCATTCTATCATCTATTCTCAAATCATGTTCTAACGAGCCATGTGTTGTTATTTCAAAGATTTTTAATCAGCGCTTGCAATCAGGTGTTTTCCCTTTGTGGTGGAAGAGTAGTTTTCTTATTCCGTTTCTCAAATGTGGAAACAGACATCACGTTGAGAACTATAGACCCATTGTCACGTTTTGTGTCTCACCTAGATTGTTTGAGCGAGCATGGCTTTCTGAAAGGACGGCCAACCGTTACGAATCTCTTAGACTTTACTTGCCTTGTTTTCAAGACCTTTTCTAGTGGCTCTCGCACGGATGTCGTACATACTAATTTCAGTAAATCGTTGGACTTAGTTAACTATAACTTATTGGTCCTTAAACTTCAGACATCTGACTTCCCTTTGTACTTAGTGATATGGACAAGCTCTTATCTGCATAACAGATCGTTCAACGTTCTATTTAACTTCATCACCTCGGATAGATTTTCCGCGACGTTTGGCGTCCCTCAAGGGAACCATTTAGGAAGCTTTTTATTTAATCTTAAGATTAATGATCTCCGGCAATTAAATCCAGCCAGTACACGATGTCAAACTGTTTTCTTGCTTGTCATTGGAATAGCAATCGTGTCATCAATTCAATCAATACTGTGTATTTCATCGATTCACACAAGTTGGAAAACGTGAGTACGTTCATGATTTAGGGGTTCTCTTCGACCAAAAATTACGTCTGATTTTGCATACTGAGCTCTCTTTAAGTGAAGCTAAGTCGGCGCTAGGTTTCATAAAAAGTTGGAGCAAAGAGCTTCAGGATCCCTACATTACAAAAAAAGGGATACATGCCCTTAGGTAGATCAGTACTTGAGTATGCCTCCATTGCCTCTCCTCCCTATAGATGTTATGTAGATTCAATTAAATTCGTTCTTAAGCACTTCCTGATCCTTCTATCAAAAGAATTATGCTTAACACGCGCTTTGCTCACGTCGTATTTAAACTAACTTTAAATGTTAACATCTCACTGTGATTCAAAAATTAACTTGTGTTAACTCACTGTTATCGGTTGCCAAGGTATTCAGAAAAATGAGTTCGTTGACAAAGTGTAATAAGCCTTGTTTTTACAAATTGCAACTTCACATTATCAAAACATACGATTTGAGGTCGTTTCACTAATTTTGTAAAATGTAAAATAAAACTCTTAAAGCTCGAGACAAATTTGGAAATCTATCCAATATGTTTTCGTGCCTACAATTTTCATTGCCATCTCTTTCTACGATTGATGAAATTCGATTTGGTACGAATACAGTCCAAGCACAAGCGGGTTTCTCGAGTCACGCTAGCACGATAAAGAAATCTGCCCATATTCGTAGGGGACACTCAGGAATCTCACGTTGTAGTCTTATCAACTCAATCCTTTTAACCAATAGTTCTGCTCCAAAAAGCTCTTTGCATGTAAATCGAATACCTTTGTAATCTGAGATAGTATTCTTCTTTTCATTGTTACATATAGGTCACGCAGGTAGATTTTATATTAATTAGCAATTATAGCCATTGACAGAATTCTATTGCACTCCCGACGTTTTAATCATATTATTGTCCTTCAACGAGAGACATTTTTTACCGAGCAGATGTTTTGGAGGAATATCCTTAACTAATCTAAGGACGTTTGCGACCCACTTTTTTAAAATAAACCCTGCAGATTGTAATACCGACAGCCAAGTAGGGGGCACAATTAACACCAAAAATCACTTTCGCAATTTAAAATCTTCAAAGTCAGCTGTGGTATCTTCACGGAAGATTATGCGTTACATTTATTTAATATCTACGTTAAATATACAACGCCATCTTAATATCAAAACCATTTCATCCGCTCGTATGCTTGGGCCAAGATAAAGCATATCATTGAGCCATTGGAAGTTGGGCGGAATGCATTAAGTACTGCTTGTAATTTGGCTTCTACGTCATCGGATTTAAACACAGCATATTAGGGGAAATAATAATTAACATCATCGGGGAAATAATAATTAACATCATCGTTAATAATAACTTTTGCGTATTTTGCGAGAGTTGAGTCTATATTGAGCGGCCAGAAGCAATTTCTCTCAATTCAGCAGAGAATGTTATACTAGACACTTGCTCATCGGTAACCCTAAGCGTTTTTATAAACTCGTCAATTCTAATAGAAAAATCACGGCATTCCTTCGGTTAATTCTTTTGATGGTTTTGAAACTTCAGATGGGGCTATGATTTCAACCTTGTTTACTAATTTGTTTCAACGTAATTGTGTCTCTATAAACTTTAATCCCTCCCGACCACATCTGTGCCAGCTGCATAAATACATATCCGTTCCAAGAATAATTATCTCTGATGATGAAGTTTTACACAGACTACTGTCCTCAAGGTATAGTTGTATGCCGAGCCTGGATGGGCTTCCCCCGTATGTTCTCAAAAACTGCGCAGATGAACTGCATCGAATTATTGCATTCATTTTCAATCCGGCCTGTTGGAAAACTAGTTTTATTCTCCCACGTTATAAAAGTGGTAACAGGCGTCATGTTGAAAACTATAAGGGAATTGTCAAACTTAGTGTTTTGTCTACACGATCTGAACGCATTATATCTCCAATTAGTTTTACTGTTAAATCTGCTAACGTTCCGTGCCGGCATACATTTTTAAAGAGTAGTTCGACCAACACTAACCTTCCTGAATTTGCTTACGATGTATTTGAAACCTCTTCCAAAGACGCGCAGATAGATGTTATGTACACTGATTTAAGCAAAGTGTTTGATAGAATTAACGCCAAACCCTTATTATAGAAATTGCTTGGCTCCATAGTCGCCTCCATATTTTGTTGATTGGTTGTCCTCGTTTCTAGATACTAGATCATTTTGGGTGCTTTTCAACTTTTATCAATCTGATGAGATTCTTGTCACTTCAGCTGTCCCACAAGAGACTCGCTTGGAACCCATTCTGTTGATTCTATACACCAATGATCTTCCCTCAGCTCTTGAATCTGTTCATATTCTAATGTACGCAGATGACATCAAACTGTTATTCCCTGTATAATTCGGAAATTCAATCATATTCTCTTCAAGCTGACGTAAATAACTTGGTAAAATAGTGTTCCTTCAATTTTATGTGATTAAACCAAAAGAAATGTAAAAACTGTCATTTTTAAGACGGAACTTGTTCGCAACGGAATATTTTATAAACTCAGTTAGGCTGGCAAGCGTGGATTCATTTGTGTGTGTATCTTATTGCCACGCTAAGGCAAAATCTTCATTTGTTAGTGGGTTCATTTCGATTATATCCTTGGCTTCACCGAAGGTTTTTTGTAGTAAATGGTATAATTTCTCAAGAAGGCTATTCTCTTTTAAATACTTCGGTATCGCAAATGAATAAAAGAAGTTAGGTAATACCGAGCTTTTAAGTTCTTCATGAGCTGTGTCATTCTAACACTCTGAAAGAAAGACTTTATTTCTTCTTCTGCAAAAATAACGATTGCGCAAAATGAGAGAACGAGTTTGATCTATGACGGAGAAATAAGACACAAAATCATTTATCAACTAGGCTTTACGCTTAAAGCTTGCCAGTTCTGTCGTTCGTTTTTTGATATTGTGGTTGATGGACATATTCATTGCGTAAAAAAATATGAAAGTATAGTCCAAATATAGTTTAAAAAATCTAGCAGGAGAAAATAAGAACGGGGTCAAAGGAGGAAACGTTTAATAAGAAAATGGGTTTCCAGCAAATTAATTAAAGAAATTTATTTAGGTGAGCAATCTTTAACCAAAATATGCTATATATTATCATATAACAATTGAGCAGCGAAAAATTTTTGAACAAAACTAGATAATATGATGTACTTTATTTCAATAGTGGGATGATTTCAATAATGTAATGATATAAGAACGCTACGTAAGCAAATCCCCAATTGTAGGTAAACTAAATAAAGATGATATAATACTTGAACAAATGTTAATGTCACACATACATATGATAACAACAAGTGTGTTCTTTTCTATGTTTTATTCACTTCTGCAGTGCATATACCACAGCTAGACAAGACAATAAATTGATCAATCCTTGGTGTGCTTAAACTACTGATATGCATAATGTCGCGAAATTTCTCATACAGAGTTTTTTCAATCACCTTGGCAATGACGCTCAATGCTTTTTAATTATTAAACACAGTTCGACTAACTGTTAGAATAAAGGTCGGCGCTGATGCACGTAAGTATAATAGTCTCAATTAAAGTAGAGGTTGAATTTGAAAATCATTTTATAGTGTATAGCTTGGAATTGTTATGTGTTTTCACTGGAAGAATAAATTTTATTGTCGTATAAGGCATTTTTAATTGCATTCAATTGTTGCCAAAATTAATGCAATTTAAACTCTTAATGGTAACTTGAACAAATTTTCAAATTACTTCGATAATTCGATAATTTTGAATAATTGGTGAGATTAACGGCGAACACTTTTTATATGAGATCAAACATATGTACATTACAGTTATAAACGGAGCATGATGAAACTGACTAATAAACACAATCAAAAAGTCTTCCACTTTATATTGATATGTGACTAAAAATTTTTGGATTTTTTAACACTAAACCTACCATGCGCGGTCAAATGACCGTTTTTAAAATTTGGTTTAAAATTTTTCGTATACAACGTTACTGTATCATCATGTAACTTATTTTCCTAAAATATACATACAAACTATTTTTCACTATTTACAACTTTTTTTATTGTGTATTTTCCGCAAACAAATTATAATTTCGCATATGAGGCTTGACTTCTCAACCGGGAGTATAGAAAGCTTATTGTCATCGTTCTACAATACATTAAATCTAGCTATTGCTGCATCTGTTCCGCTTAAGCAGTGGCGACCTCGAGGTAGGTCTCCCCCGTGGTTTAATACGACAATTAGGTATTATAAGAATAGGAAAAATAAGCTGTTCAAGAAATTTTTTAAAAGTGGCTCTTCTCTAGACTATTTCGCGTACTCAGCCGCAAGGCATAGATTTAAATCCCTCAACCACCATTCTTATTGAAGATGCCTTCATTTCATTAAAACCTCTCTGTTTGCTAATCCTAAATACTTCTTTAAATTTGTTAATTCAAAAAGAAAAATTTCTGCACACCCGTCGCATGTTTCTTTTAATGGCTCTGACTCCTCGGATGATTTTGAAATCTCAAATCTGTTTGCGGAGTACTTCCGACGAAACTTTTCGTCTGCTAGTTTTGATTCATCAGCAAAATACCCTTATCCCATAACTAACTCGGTTTCAATACCCAATTTGGTCATTTCTGATGACGACGTTTTTAATGGGTTGACTTCTCTGAAATACAGTTGTGCGCCTGGATCTGATGGAATTCCATCATGTGTACTTAAGCCTTGCGCTATTGAGCTTTGTGATGTTATCTCTAAGACTTTTAATTTGTCCCTGAATTTAGGTGTTTTCCCTTTGTGTTGGAGGAGTAGTTATCTTATTCCTATTCACAAGAGTGGGAGCAGACAACTCGTGGACAACTATAGAGGCATTGCCAAGCTAAGTGTTTTACCTAAACTATTTGAGAGAATTCTGAGTCGGCGTTTGGCCTTTGCCATCAAATCATATATTTCTCCACTCCAACATGGCTTCCGAAAAGGAAGTTCTACGGTCACTAATCTTTTAGAGTTTACTTGTCAGGTTTTCAAGGCATTTTCCAATGGCTCTTGCACTGATGTCATATACACTGATTTTAGCAAAGCGTTTGATTTGGTTAACCACAAATTACTTATCTTTAAACTTCAAGCCGCTGGCTTCCCTTCCCATTTATGGATATGGATAAGCTCTTATTTGCATAATAGGTCATTCAGGGTTTTGTTTAACTTCACCACTTCATATGAATTCCACGTTTCGTCAGGAGTACCTCAAGGTAGCCACTTAGGACCCATTTTATTTAATCTATACATTAATGACTTGCCTTCGGCGATTAAATCTAGCCAGATCTTAATGTATGCTGATGATGTGAAACTGTTTTCTTCTTTTTCCTTAGAATCGCAATCACATCAGCTTCAAACTGACCTAAATAAATTGGTGGCATGGTGCTCTTCAAATTATATGACACTAAACCTAGATAAATGTAAGAAGCTTTCTTTCTCTAGAAGGAACTCATTCATAACCCATTACTTTATAGATTCGCACAAGTTGGAGGACGTTGAGTCGTTCACAGACCTAGGCGTCCTCTTTGACCGTAGGTTACGTTTCAATTTGCACGTTGAGTTCTCGATAAGCAAAGCTAGGTCCGCTCTTGGTTTCATCAAGAGGTGGTCCAAAGAGCTAGATGATCCGTATATTACCAAGAGGCTGTATACGTGTTTGGTTAGGCCTATACTTGAGTACGCTTCTATTGTGTGGTCTTCCTCGTACAGGTGCTATGTAGACTCAATTGAATCTATTCAAAAGCAATTCCTGTTGTTTGCTCTTAGGAATTTTGGGTTGGGATCCGTCTGCTTCTCTTCCCCCCTATGAAAATAGGTTGCTTCTTTTGTCCTTACCGTCTCTTGAAAAACGTAGATTTGTTCTTGGCGTTTGCTTTGCAATCAAATTAATAAACGGCGCTATTGACTCGCCGTCATTACTTGGAGAAATAAGTTTTAATGTTCCTAACCGCTCCCCTAGGCATTTTACCTTGGTTAAGGTTAGTCATTGTAAATATAATTATGAGCTGTTTAACCCGCTCAGAGTTGTTTGCAAGAACCTAAATAACGTCTATCACCTTTTTTCATTATCGGACACTTTAAAGTCCATTAAAGCAACATTGTTTAATACACGAGATTTGCCAATGTCGTACTTAAACTAGCTCTTAATCCTAAAAAGTCACTACGATTCGAAAATTAATTGTTGTTAACTATTATCGGTTGCCAAGCTTTTGTATGTTTGCGATGGCTTAGAGGTTCATTTGCAACTAGGTTCTGTACCGGTTGTGGGTGTGGCTCTGTGCTAATTGTGTACATGCTTTTTTTTCTTTTTCTTTTTTTTTTCCTTTTATTTGTTTTATTGTACTTATACTAAGTTTTTTAATAATAATTAATTTAAGATTTACTTTAAGAGTCATTTGAACTCGACTGTCGTTTGTTTTAGTTGAGTTTCTGTATAAGTGGAATAAATAAATAAATAAATAAGCATGCTTCCATAGCTCTTTCAAACGTTTTCGTCCTTTCATCACAGAATGGATACCTGCCCAAGAATAATTATTTTTATTATTAGTTATGTAATTATTAATATTATAAATGAAAATTAACAACATGCACTTAGTTTCGCTAATTAATTCAAATGTTATCGCCGGGCTTGCAAACTATCACATAACTCATTCCTACAAAAAAACCACTCAAAAAGCGTACATTATAATTGTACTCACGGCTATTCTTCACTTAAGGATGGAAAGGCATCGTGTGTAAAATTTTAGTAGGAACGCCAAACATACGCAAGTTTTCGTCACTACCGGTTGTCGAAAACAATATAACTCGTTACTGGCAGTTTTTGATTCATGTTTTTTTTGTTTCGTTAAGGACTTTATTCGTTTTATTGAAAGCTATACATAATACAAAACTAATAGGCTTTCAAGGAACGTTGTCATAGCGAGAGCTGGTTAATTAAAAGATATGCACGCAGTATCCATATTTTCATAAATACATCGCTGTTTTTCTGTCAAAAAGTATGCACGCAACACTTAAAAATTTTGCCAAAAATTTGCGTCAAAGCAAACCGCATCGTAACCTGTATGTTGAAGTGCATGTATTCAATCAATTTTATTTTGACGCTCATTGTGCTATATCAACTCAAAATATTGATTCTAGTTACGTGACTGACATCCGCACGCATAAAATTTATGTATACGATGTATATATCTATATTTAGTCATTTATCAATTTTATTATGACTGAAACAAAGAACTTAGTTTACACATTGAATATTTTTTACACAACACTGCGAATTTTCGGTTGCTGAATTGCTGATGGCAGAACTCAAAATCACTCAGAAAATTAACCAAATTTTAGTATGTGTTAATATCAAAATTTTGTAAAAATAAAGGGAAACGAAATAGAAAAATACTTCGAAATCATGCGAGCTTTATTACAGTTACATTGCGAATGTGTACACGCACAAAAATAGAGTGATGTAAATCTACGACCAAGCCAACCGTTAAGGTTACTAGCATTTAGTCAAAGAAAGTTGTCACCTCTCACTCAGCACAGCGAATCATCTGTTGTTGATTCACTGAATTAATTCTTGGAGAAAAAGAAAATCGGTAAACTCTTTTTTTACTTAACTCAGCGGGTATTTTCTAAGAAAGGCCTAAGCCGACAGAAACTGAGGAACTCCTCTTGCGCAGGCAGCACGCGTTTCTTGCAGAAAAAGCGACAAATCAACAATTAAACCAGCTGCCCAAATTTTTAAAACGTAAAAATATTGTAATATTTTTTTCGCTAATTGATATATTATGTCGAAACTTTCAAACAATCATTATTGGCTAAAGGTGTAAGGATAAATATAGCATCAGCTCCACATTGGCATGCTGCAGGTGGTAACACTTTTCAAAGAAAAATAATATTGGATGAAACTTATAAGGATTTTAAAGGATAAATGAACGCGGAGCAATATGGAAATATTACAAACACCATTTTAAGTAATATTGTCGAAAAGATTGTAACGCAACGCAATTATTATAATGTATTGGGTTGTCAATAAGGTCGTGCTTTTCTTGCCATTGAGAAGACTGAATTAACGACTCCCAATGCCTATAAAAATAGAGAAACTATATCTGTTCAGATAATGGAGCAAAATGTGAACACACATGCAAACGAAACTCATGAAGACATAAACTGCAATAGTGCAGGAAGCACAGGATAGTTTAGGACAAACTTATGATGAATAGACTGCTTTTTTTTAAAGGGGCGAAACAGCAGGAGAAACACAGAGAAAATTTGATTGAATTAAGGAAAATAAAGAAGAAGAAGAAAATTTTAAAGGAAAAACAAACACTGATAGAATCATTAGGAAAAAATATTAAATTATATATAAATTTATGAATCTATATATATATAGTAGTAGTAGTTGTAAATATTGCCGTTATTTAACAGATCTCTCGATATTAAATAATAAACTTGGTCTGTGAAATAGCCATTAACAACTATAATGTGATGAATTCTATGGATGGTTTCTGTTCTTTACAAACCATTATGGTAGATTTATATTCGTCTAATGGGGCCGTATCCCTACTTTTGAAGTAGTTGAGAGAGATAAACTTGAGTGTATGCGCAGCACGCCTAATCAAAAAGTGAAACTAAAGCCGGGCGTAAAATTTGAAGCCCATTGTAATTGGCCGTTTCGTTAATTCGACGTTTTACTGCCCTTTTATCCCTACAAATCGGAGGATAACGAAGAATGTGAATTGTATTTGCATGGTGACGAACACCAACGTTCCGATTACACGCCAAAGGAACTATTTCGTTTAGCCCGCTGTCATATCATACGACAACGCACGTCAGCGCTATTGCCGGAATGCTTAGCATTTATCAACAGCGTTTTTATCATAGGACTTTAGATTTACCAATGACAAAAATTCTCTTTTTACTACGATTCCTGTTCGATGACAATAATTCATCCGTATTGAAGGTGGTCGCTAAGTCTTTAGCGTTCCTCTTTTATAATCAACGTGATGTTGCATAAATATTTATGTATATATATTACGGTCCAGATCGCAAAATTTGATATAGTATCAGAGGGACCTAAATAATAAAACGTAAACGATACCTTGTTGCTTGTGTAAGTTTTTTTTGTTGCGACAACAGACTGGAAAAATGTACGATAGCCCAGGTCTTAATTGCTTATTTTCAGATTTTACTAGACTTTTGCTGTGAAAATCTTTGTTGCCATTGGCAATCTACTTTGCAAGTTGTGAAAGATAACACTGATCTCGTGGGTGCTTTAGAATAAGTTAAATCAAAGATTCTTCATGTCTATACTGTCGTGATGATCTTAAGGTACGATTTTATTTTATTTATATAGTTATATTTCTTTGATAAAATCTTACATCCTTGCCCCTTAATAGAATAAAATAAATTTCAAATTGAATGTTAACGCATGTTGAGTTGCCTGTTGTTACTATAAATCGATCACGATTCAAGCAACAAGTAAATAAATTTAATGCATCATATATTCTATGTACTCTCTCGATGCTGGTTTAAGTTCATAATAGCACTGCGAGGTAGTGTAGACAATATCGCAGCTATCTTTGCCAGCTGGAATAAAAAAAGGACATCAAACATTTTCATATAAATAATCAGATTCACATCAACTAGTTTACGTTGTGTATCACATGCACGATGCAGCTCTAATATGTGTTCGTGGATTTCAGTTGGTGCGAAGTTTATTAATTTCTCAAGGTTTACCTGGTTGTTACTGTCCACCTGTGAGACAAAGGTGATTTTCTCTCTGTTGCTCAATGAAAATCATAAAAATCTTACCAATCCGAGAGAATCAAAGATGCATTGCAGATAGCATTTAAATGACTCAGTGTGCTCAGTTTTATTATACAGAGCTGCAAGCAAATATTCTGCGTAACGCATATGATGGTAATAAAAAAAACTTTTGCACATTTTACACATTCGAAATAAGTGATAGTAGAATATGAACAAACGTACCCGTATTGGAATCGACTTTTTTTGTACAATAGTTATGTAATCTCAATGCTTGCTTCTTCATTTTGTCATCATTCTGCTAAAAACACATTAAATAATAATTAAAAGTTGTTATTGGGAACACATACGAGATTTATCGTCGCTTTAGGACGAATCATGAATATACATCTCCGAAAGCACATAAGCATTTCGAGTGATAAAATAGCAACTGCGTGGCGTTACATAAGTTAAAAGGCAAGCTTGCGCGGAGCAATACACCCCCAACAAGGTTAAACTAAACAATCTGTTTTTCATACAAAAAGATATGCAAGGTGGCAGGCTAAGTTATTGTCTGACCAGTAAAAGAAAACACGAGTGATGGATAGTTAGTTTTGGACAAGTATAACGTGGACAAAAGTGATTTATTGGATAGATAACCTCTGAAATTTAACGTTAAGCCCATCGGCTTACAAGTTTTATGCAAGTGAAAACTTACACTATCCAGTTTGCAAGAATTGGACCTATACCAAAGCTAGAGTGCCAGTTATGATAATATGTGTATGGTCCAATATCTCCCCTCTTGTCATGGCAGAAGTTCTAATCTAACATATCTAATTATTTAATGCCTCAACGGTTCGGGGTAACCACAGCCACCACAATACTCCCCGAATGGCCGTAACCAGTAGCCAGTAACTCCACCGTTTCCGCACTGGCTTTCCGCACCCCTTGAAAAATACGGCCGTTTTCTGTGTATACTGGTTATTGACTTGAATATCCTGACTGCCGTAGTCCCTATAGTTTGGGCTATAATACTTTTGAATTGCCGGCATTACGTGACTTTTAATCGTTATCACTCTTGCATTCAGATTGTCCATCTATCCGTGGTTGCCATCTAACTTTTGCGACCACGTATTTTAAATGTGCATTTAGAAGTGCCAACTCAGCAATGCCAGGTCTCCGATCGCATCGCTACTTTTCGCTGAGTAAATCCGTTAAATTTTGGTAAAGCAGTCTGCAAGCACACAACTTCCACTGGTTTCGATGATTTCTTCATAGTGGATTCAGGTCTCAACCTTCTTGTTAGTCGCCTCAGTTTTTGCAATCTCGTGCTGAAAAAATTATTACTATTCTTTTAGTTGTCTTCACATATTTTCCATATAATAGTTTAGTTATTTCGCTTCAATTTGGCTATAAGTCTAGGCATAGTTTCAACACGGCGATGCTTAATATTTAAAGAACTTTTGTCCGAGTGGTAAGGGGTAGCTAATTATCGTTACAATAATTGATTTTTCCAAGGCTTTCGACACAGCTAATCACAAACTATTATTACAAAAACTTTAGTATTATTTGAGTCCATCCGCGGTTAATCTTATTGGTATCAACGCATGACTGTTGGTAACTGTTCCCATGAGTTAAAACTGAAGTACGCCTTGTTGTCCGCGAGGCTCCATTTTCCTACCCTGTTTTGATACCGTATCAATGATGTATGTGCTTGTTGCCACGATTGTCACATTCATTTATATGCGGATGACGCGCTGATTTGTAGACGATCTGGACTTGTTAACGAAGACTTGGATCGCATTACTCTTTGGTCAGATTGCAACAAATGAACGCTCTATTTAAGCAAAAGTAATGCCGTTCTCATTTAACATTTTGCTTGGGTGTCTGATTTCCGTTTTTTACCGCCTGTGAGAGTAGTAGGCGAAAAGTTTGAGTTTGTTAGCGTGGTCTCGAATCTTATTTTCAAGTCCAATTGCCGCCTGAGTGGCAACGATAACGCGTATTCACAAAATTTTATGGAAACTGTGACTTTCTTTATCTTATACTCCTATTTTTTCCAAGTTGAGATTGATTGAATACATAGTCGTGCCGCAAACGTAAGATAGCTAATTAGATTGTGTTTCTAGTAATAAATTAGTAATTCGTTGATTCCGAACAGACAATGAATCCAATCCTGCCTGACCACAAATATTTATTATTTTCAAGTCTACTCTTTGTTAACACTGTTAACTTGTGGAACTCACTTTCACTCAATATCAAATAGAATTGTTAGGCCAAGTAGGTTAAAGTGGCTGTAAAAGACTTCCATAATATGTGATTACTTTTGTGTCTAGGGTAAACTCCTATTCCGTACAATGTAGTTATGGCACCCATATCTGATAATACTAAGTTCACAATCGAGTCATACGAGACTTTGTAGTCTTACTCGCACATCAATCTCAATTATAATAACGATTATTATTGTATAATTTGTATTGTCATTATTTAATAATGATATTAATAAACCAAAGTAACGGTTTTGTCATTTCTTCTGTCATCTTTCGTCGAAAAATATGGTTTATAATTCTAATTTCTAATTATTATCAAAAAATTTTTGTTTAGTTTTCACTCCGGCACCCATATGCTTGTCAGAGACTTCTAAACTAGCAGTAATCCCTTCATTGATATGCTTAAAATTAATAAAAAAAAAATTACTAAGACGAATTATTATCAGTTTTTACGTGCGGCGATCGGTTGTTTTAAATTGTTCTTAAAATACAAAAGGTATAAATTTGATCTACTGCACTTTACATTCATTTCTATCCAAAACTTACTTTATTTTGAGCTGCAACGAGCAATAATGAGCCCAATAGTACAAATATTCCTTTGAAGATTCTTGTCATTATTGTTTCTCTATATTTTAAAATTTTAGTATTAATTGAATTTCGCTTAATAACTTAATTTTGCTGAGGATTTTAACTTATGAAACAGTTCCGTGTCTTACGGTTGCTTTTATATAAAATGATGAAAGCATTGTTGTTTATTATAAAAAAGCCTAATCATGGTGTTTAATTATTGCTGGATGAGCTTTTGTTTTCGGAAATTTTAATCCGCCTTTCGTTATGTGCTCGAATTACAATCATGTCATTTATGAGCCCTACTTAATGGTGGCCCCTACTTAACACGGCAACATGCACCTACTATTTTCATGTGCATAACCAGTACCACTGGGGCAGTGAGCCGTGAACTGACACCTTCATTGACCGACGTATTACATGATTGCAGTAAATGGTTTCATATAGCTATGTGTACTGGCGTAAAAGAGGTAGACGAGATTTTTTGTCTTTTTGCAGCAATTTAGATAGCATTTGTTACAAATTTGTTGTAATTTTCTCAAGCCACCTTATTAAACGCCTGTTTAAATGCGGTTATTGGATACAATCACTTCGGCACGCTTTAATATAAATAAATGAATGGAAATGAAATGAACGCATTCATTGTAAGCGACAGTTTTCAACGATTTGCGAAAAATATACCCTATGTTTCTTTTAAAAGTATGTTTCGTTGTTTATTTTATTAAATTCCATTCTTCTAAACATTCTTCATTAAATCTTCATGATACATTCTTGGCGTTTAATGAAGTTGTATTTGGAATGTGATAAAAACATAATGTTTGAACTCCTGTATCGTTTATCTTAGAACCGTTGGTGAAATATCTACATTCAATAAGTAACCGTTATCTAGCAACAAATTTTTTTAAAGCAATGAAGCCAAAATATATATACAAAATGCTATGCTTTAAAGTGTTTAAAAAACTTATTTTAAAACTTCTCAAATGTTATAGTTTGTGTAAGACTTCTTGAGGTGTTTAACCGCTGAATATACCAGAAATTGAGCAATTATTCCAACAGGCCATATATAACCCGTATTATATCAACGCAAATAAAATATTTCTTGATAAATAGCTCAACACATGTTTGCAATTGGTTTATCCTCGTTATATTGTAGTGGTAGGCGGAAACATATACATATATATATGTATGTATATATATATAAATATATAAAATGCAACATTTCGTTAGTAACACTAACTCAACAAAATTATTAAGTACTGTGTGGTGACATCCAATATAAACACACGCTACGAAACGCTAATAGAGAGTAAAAGAACTGAAACGGACACATGTCCTGAACAATTAATTCTTTATCTGTTCTTCCATGTATAGTATTTAACAATACTGCATAAGAGCAAGCAATTGAGCAACTACGGAAGCTCTATGAAATCGAATCAGACAAAAACATGCCTCCAGAAGAAACACTGTGGGAATCACCTTTTACTTAGCATGTGCAGACCAACGCAAAGGACCGTTTTATAGTTGATTAACATTTATTGTTTGACTTGTTTGTTTAGCTTCAGGTTTCTTTTAAGTTTTAGATACTTGAAAGGAAAGATAGAAGAAGTGTGAAAATTTGTCAGTCCAAATTTATGTGATGGAACAGAGAACCACAAGTGCTGCTCAATCAACGTAATGACAAACAATTCACCGCCACTTTCAACAAATACACTTCCGCAATTCAATGGAGATTATCTAAAATAGGCTCAATTTTATGAGTTATTCTCAGAAATATATGAATAAACAACCCATTTTAGGCGTCCAAAAAATATGATTTCATAAAACAAGTCTGGAGAAGCCAACAACCTCATCAGCCATTTACATCTAGAATAAGAAAGTTATACTACTGCTTAGTCACCACTTAAGGAGCGATACAATAACAAAAGAATGTTAATGGTCACATTAGTGGAAAAAATAATAAATCAGCCAACAAGAACATCATCTATAAAAGCAATTAAAGGCATGCCTGGCACAACAGGAAAATATTTGCTAGCATTGCAAAACTTATGCACTGGTACCTCTCTTTGGGATGGTCTACTTTTGCAAACCCAAGTAAGTACCGTCTGAAATCCACCTGAGTGGACGAGTAGACAAGAATCTCGACTAGAAACTCAATGATCGTGGGTTCAAATCTCGAATGCGGTAGAGTTTTAATAAAGCCGAAAGCCTTACATGCTAGTGCTTTAACACTTTAGTCTTAGAACTTATTCTCTGGTTAAATTTATAATAATAATAATGACAAGGAAGTACCAACTGTATACGAATTTTCGACATTTTTAGAGCTTCA
Organism: Glossina morsitans morsitans; assembly: GCA_001077435.1. Lineage (NCBI taxonomy): Eukaryota > Metazoa > Arthropoda > Insecta > Diptera > Glossinidae > Glossina > Glossina morsitans. The sequence continues at coordinate 22,554 of CCAG010007017.1, read as the reverse complement.
ATTTCAATCACCGGAAGCTGCTGGCCGAAAGAAAAAAAACCAATAAATAAAGCAGTTTCGTCAGTAGCTGTTTCAAAAACAAACTGGAATACAAGTAAGATGTAACAGAATATCTCATAAGTTGTATAAATCTAACAAATTTCTGCAACTATCACCGGCAGAATGCGTACAATGGATTCAGCGACGAAAACTATGCGTCAATTGCTTCGAGAGTAATCACAATTCTAAAACGTGCAGTTGAGGAAGTTGTGGGAAGTGCACGAAAAAAAAAACATTGCTGCGTTTGAGAAAAAAGCAACAAAAACCACACAACTTAGAAAATATGCCGAAACAAGCCACAAGTACTCATCATGACATAGCTACCTTAAACACAGTTGCAATGCCGCCAACAAACAGATAATTTTGTTCTGGGCGCTATGGCTATGCTTTATTAGCCACAGCGAAAGTAATAATCAAGGCAAGTAACGATGTGTCAGATGAATTCAGGGCAGTATTGGATTCTAGCTCGCAAGTCAATATTGTCACTGAACGCCTCATCAAAAGGCTTTCACTTACACCAACGGAAGATATACTCTTTCCTGATAGCATTGAGAAAGTCCAAAAAAGATCAACCCAATGGGAAAATGTCAACATGAAATCTGCAGACCATTCATTCTGCTCGAGTTTGGAAACATTCATACTTCCAAGCGTCATCTCAGCGATACCAAGTCAATAGATTGATATTTCTGCCTGGAACGTTCCGAGTCATATCCCCATTCTGTTTGAACCTGACTCAACCTGGAAATGTAAAACTGGCTAAAGGTCTTCCAATGCTTCAAAGTAATTCCCTTGAACGGATTGAAGGCGGACCAATCCGACAAAACACAATTCCTAGTTCTTTATCTGCCCTCATATGTACAATATTTGACAATACTAAGCGGCTGGAAAAAACAATAGAGCACCTAGAGAAGGTCAACAAAATCGAATCAGACAAAAAGAGGATGTCTCCGGAAGAAAGACTGTTTGAATCACATTTTACTCAGTACGTGCAGACAAACACAGATGGCTATTTTATAGTCAGTTGATTACCATTCATTGTTTGTACTGTTTTTTTAGTCTTCTCGTTTCTTTCAAGTTCTAAGCGATTGAAAGAAAAGATAGGAAGTGTGCAAATTAGTGCCAATCAAAATTCAGGTGTTTGGATTGATTAACACTATACTCAGATCTTAACCGTGTGCTTGGCCTTTTACTTTCGATATTTTAATTTGAACGTTTGTTTATAAACAGATTTTCCTTTTTTTTATTTATTATATTTCTATACATCTATCTATTAAAATTATCCTAATTTTTACTAAATATATTTTTCCTTTCATTTCATTAAAAAGAAATATTATTATAATTATTTGCAATTTCTACATTTTCACTAATATTCAACTTTGCCTAACATGTCATTTAAATAAAAATAACCTGGGCACGAACTCGCAATTGAATCCAGCGCCTTGTTTCGATAACGACGCCTTTACCAACTACACTCCTATAGTGATACGCTAGAGCTCGCTTGAAAGTGGCATATATACTTCATGCGCATTTCTATATTATTTAATGCAACGTTTAGCTGTTCAAACGTATCTATGAATTGAAATGCCAGTAAAGTATAATATACAATGTATTGCTTTCTTTTCAACAAAATATTTTTACGATGTAATGGAAAAATAAAAAAAATGATAAACTTAGGGAAATAAGATATATAGGGAAAATATATATAGTACAAATTAGGAGCAATAATTACAATATTAATTGTTTGTTAATAAATAGATAGACATATAGAAAAATTGTGACTATTTCGAAAATATGTTTAGTGTACCCGTATAGAAAATTTTACATTAAAATATTAGAAGTGAAACACTAAAAATCCAAAAATAGCTATTCTATTGCTTATCTGTATGATACATATGATGCCTTTAAGCACTTGTACGCCCAAGCTAACAAAAATGTATCCACCATAGCATATATGCATGTATTTTACATATATTTACATATATGTGTATATTTATGTCACACTCATGTTCGTAGTGTAGTCTTGTACCAACTTCAATGAATATGTTCGTTTCAGCTCTTTTACTCTCTCTTACGCTCTTTCATCGCGTTGTCCAATGTTTTCTGTAGCAGGCCAATGAGTTGACTCTTGCTTTATTGTTTAGTGAATTTCCCATTCTGCCACCTGATTGGCCTTATTTTCAACTACGTTTAGTTTTGCAAAGCGTTTCAGAAAACGTTCAAGAAAAATCGTGCATAATGTATTCAACGTGTAATATCATGTTTTTCCTATTTGCTGCATTAATTTATAGAACGTCAAATCTTGCTCCAGCTCTAAGCTTCGTTACACAGCTGGAGAAATTGCTTTTTTGGGTCCAGATTCAAGATTTTTCGATAAAGATATACAAAATGTGTTACATCAACAATTATTAATGTTTTACACAGTTTTTGCTTACCTTATTTATGCAAATATGTTATGATTATAGGTAAACGTAAATTTAGCACTTATATGCTTTGTTTGTCGATCACTTCCCAATCGTTAGCTACGACGATCGGCTATTTAGTTCTTTGGTCATGGTATCATTGGCTGAAAAATAGGATCATAAGTGGCGTGATCGGGTATGGTGCGATTATGATTCTGCATTACGTTTTCTAAATTGTGAAGAAAACTTAATGAGTGTTTCGTGTTTCTTCAAATAACTGAATAAAATAAATAACATTTATTGCTCTCTCGCTTAGCTAACTGATGGTTTGCCTGCATATTTAGAACCAGCGGAAGAGGATGATTCGCTTTTAGAAGCTTATACTAAAGCTTTCAATACAAGTTTATTAAATTCAACTTCGTTACCGTAAAAATTGCTAAACATAATGTTGAACAATTTAAACCAAGCTTCATAATAGATTAAATATAAAAACATAAATATGAAAATGCAAGTCTCTGTGCGGTGCAAAATAATGAACTGAATAAACTAATTTTTCGTTATTTATTAATTTTTGTAAAGGGAGTCTGAACAGAGTCTACGTACAATTTGGATATTTTTGTTATAATCAATAAAAAAATTTGCTTTTATTTAATTAATATCAATCATTAACTTGTTTGTATGCTTCTCTATCTTCGATACGTACTAAATAAGTCAAAAATAGTTATTCGTAGCCAGGAGAGTCACGCCCATAATTTAGGAGTATAGTAAATTTCTCAATAATAGTTGCAATCAATCCACGTACATGTAGATCATGATACTTCACAAAGTGCGACGGTGAGCGGCCTTTGTATTTTTAAGTATCGTGACGAACGTTTCGCTAGTTTTATGGCATGTTGCAACGTCTTTATGGTTCAATTTTTTTAATTTTGTGTAATATTTGCTATTCTTGGGAATGGTTTGCTGCAACAAACAAAGGATTGTAGTTTTTGGCAAAATATCTATTCGTCAATGAACATCAGATTATGAAGGCTACGGCTTGCTGCTGGTGGATATTCATTTCGATTGCGTTTATCTTCTCACACAGTTAGTTGGCCATGGCCCTTGATTATAAACATTTATTCAAAGCGTCGCTGTAACCGTTATAAAACAATAATATATACAATTTCTATGCTTTTTTATTTAATTAAAATTATAAATTAATAAAAATTGAATGTAGATCATGGTCAAGTGACTTGTTCAATTATACAGAGTGTATAGATTGCATATGTTATAATATATATGTGTAAAATGTCAATGTTAGCTAAATATAAAAAATTAAACTATTATTCAAAAATAAACCTAAATATTTAATTGTATAAATGGTTCTAAAACAATAACAACGATAGTTATTTTAAATAGATAGTTGTCTTAGATCATTACACTTAAATGTATGTGTATTGTTTCTACAAAGCGCGCACCAATGTGTATTTTGAAATTCAATATTAATTAACACTTGTTGACTTTTACAATTTTCAATCAAACAAATTTACGTCAAGTAATTACGTTATTTTATTAGATAAATGAACGACAAAAAGTTACATTTAGAGCCGATATCTGACTCATTATATGTTGACATAAATATATGAAAATCGTTAATTACTTCTAAGCACTTGTTTACCAGCTGGTAGAACCAACCGGACAGTGTTCATTCTCAATATTTAAAAATCCTAGAGAAATATTTTCGGCAAATTTCAAAACAGCAACTAAATAGATAATAAGTAATTAATATAAATATACAAGGAATTTCTAATTATTATAGTTTGCTCGCGGCGGATTGTGTCCATTTTTAATACTGACCTGAGAAAATGCTCTAGGGATATATATAAGTTTTAAATTGTCGTATGAATTTTTATTAAAACAAGGTGGATAAACCTATGCAGTAAAATAAAAATCATATAGACTGCTAAAAACGTAGATATACAACGTGGTAGTCTTCGAAGCCCATTTTTGAGACCTGCAATCAGAATGTGCATGCGAATTAGTGCACATATATTCTTGCGCGATGGGTATCAAAATGGACATTCTGTGTATTTTGCAGTCTCAAACTTGTAGAAGTTGCGGAACTAATTTGAGATATCGCAGATATTTCTTTTAAAGATTTAGTTTTTCACTAACAAGCTTAACAGGTAAGGGAGATGTATTCTTCTTTGGTCGAATCTTCGTGATATCCTCTTAGATCTTGATAGCGCAATATACAAGAGCAGCAAGCCATTGAAATAAAATGTCACAAAAAAACCATATTAGTATGACATGATCGTACATACGAAACACAAAATATACAAATCAGGCTCATATGCGTGCAATAAGTAGAATAACTGAATAAGTCCGTTGACTTATTTAAATTTATTCAGAATTTCAAATTGATCAATTCCAATCCAATATACGAGATTTATTCATTCTGTCTGGTTAATGGCCCGCAGACAAAAAATTGATGTTCACCTATTCATCGATGGATACGACAAAACCTATCAGTGTAGAGCGACTAATGAACTTTTATATGACCTGTTAAAAATTTGCAACGAAAGAATTATGAATTGAAAATTAAAAGTTTTGTAGGTCGTGTGCATTGTTATTATTGGAGCACCCTTATTTTCAAGCTCGATCTGTTATCATCCACTAAGAATACTAAAGAAAATTAAGAACGCTAAATTCCAGGTTTGTCATAGGATTTCCGAGAACAATACCGGCACTGAGTATTCGAAATGGTGTGAAAGATTCAAACTACTCTCATACTTCAGTGATGGGTATAAATATGAACAAAATTCTCTTCCAAACGCTCCCAAAATTTAATTGCAGATCCAATAATTCCTGATTTTTACATTTTAAGCAGTAAGTTAAGCAGTTAAGTTTGACTGATAGTTGACTCTACTTGAGCCTAACATATCAAAAGTCTGAGTAACTAGTCGTTACCTTATTTAGGCAGTCAACTAATTTAAATTCGCAGTACAGATTATGAGCCTCTATGCTTCGTGATGGCAACATAAGGAAAGCTATTGAAACATGTATTTAGTTTTAATTTGCCGGAAATGACGGAAAACGTTTGGCAATATCTCTTCCAGACAAATCCACAGAAATAAGGAGAGTGAAAAATCGTTATATACTGGATCCTCCATTTATAAATTTACTTGTTTTTGTTCCTTAAAGTATTTTAATGAATTTTTTATCTATATAGTTCCTTTTTATTTATTTAAATTTGATTCCTCACCTTGCCATAATATTCAGTTATCTAGCTATCTTAGCTATCTTTTTAGATAGATTGAAAATTAATTATGTTTATTATCATTACTTATTATGCATTAAAGGGCAAGGCAAAATGAAGTGAAAAAATGATGCAATTTTTGGTGAACCATGGATGGTAGAAATGAAACGATAACATTACTAAACACTGTTTTTCCGTAGGGAGTACAATAACAAACTTTCTACCCGTTTATGGTGTAAAATGATAATCAAGCCGAAAAACTTATCATTCCCGATTTATAGAAAATTAGTCAAAAATATACTTAGATAGGAATAGAGACGCAAGGAGAAAATTTGCTAAAAGTTTAAGAAGATCTTATCTTTTACTAATTGCCAGGCAATCATGAACGCTAGTTTTTGATAAAAATATGTAATTGAAAATAAGTCCCGTTAATAACTATAAAAGTTGATAGAAAAAAAACAACGCGATAAATGTGATACAGAACTTTTAATTATAAACCGGATCTGTGAAATTAATTATATTTAGAATTGTTGGAAATTACAAAAAGTTGTACGTCTAGAAAATGAATCTTAAGGTTTTAACTAATAAATTTTTCTTATTAATCCAAGATAAACCTGATACGGAATCACTCACATTATTTATATTCATTTTTAAATATAACCATTGAAACCATACCAAATACAAAAAAGCACTGAGTGTGTTTGCTAAGACGGCCGATGTCAAATATATCCTAGCAGGAGTTTGCAACCCAATGTGATACTGTTAATTCTTAGCTTCGCTATTACACTAACAAATGTTTTTAGGAGGTTGATTTAAAATGGGGCTTGCAAATGCAAATACGTTAGATGACCGTTAATTGGATATGAGGCTGCGATTGCGACTACTTCTGCTAAAATATTGAAGCTGCGCGGTAAAGGTCTTCATGTTAATTACAAATTCGGCTCTAGAATTATAAATCTTCTGATCGGTTTCTTTGTCCTTTTGCAAAATTCCTTCCTGAAAAGAAAATGGGGAGAAATATTTAAATTGCAATCGACACTTTTATAGTATTGCGAGATTCGGGGACTAAGGAAAAAAATAATACAAAATTTAGTATAATAAAAAGATATGTCACGGCACGCAGCACATCTTCAATAACTTTTTTCAATATCTTTCCTATGTCCTTCCCTGTCTACAGACTATGTGTCACAGAGCCTATTAGATTAAATCACTCACTTTTCGTGAGAATCGCGTGGTGTTGTGCTTTTTCAGGTTTTCTAAAACACAATTTTGTGTTTAATGCATAAATATATGCTTAACAACTTCATCGAATATTATTATACAATACCCTTTTTCCCGCCACATTTTCTGACAAGTGTTGTTAATATTTCGCCAGCTGCGAGCTGCTGATGCAGGTAAAGCGCCATTAATGTGTACTTGGTTTTCATTTTCTTTAGAATATGGTTTCTTAGAAAATCGACTAATTTTCATGAAAACTCATACCATCATCAAATGTAGCATTTTCATAACAATAGAATTACTTTAGTTTTATACATACAGTTTTGTATAACTATGCAAATGATTTTATTTTATCGACAATAAAAAACATGAAAATAGCAAACAAAGGATAGATATTATTTTTAAGGGCCCTTGCATCTTTAAATTGAAAATTATAACCAATTTATTATGTCTACTTGACTAATCATAAAGAATTTTTATTTTAATTGGTTGAATAGGAATATTGAGAATTTCTTCCATTTTCATTAATTAATAGCTAAATATTCATAGAAGAAAACCGTATTTCGCTGAAAAACACTGTTACGAAAAGCCGCTTTTCTATTTTGCTTGTTTACATGATATTCCTCACTAGACTGAGAATATCGTTGATTTTATTTGCAATTAGAGAAAAACTATTTACGTAAATATATTTGCGAAACTTAAAACGAAGAAACTTTTTAGCGCTTCACAACCTTCTGCTCTGACTTGTGAGTACAGTCACTAATACCAAATTCTTTCATTTTTTTTTAATGGGTTTTCCAAGAATTTCGTTAATCGTTTCGTCAGTCGCCAGTTGCATAAGGCAAGTTTTCTTGTGCAATTATTTTTTGTTAATATTAGTGAAGGCATAGACCAGAACAAAGGTTACAGGTCTACCCGTCCGGTTTTTACTTTTGCTATGAAATGCTTCTATATTTGTACACGAACGATTAAAGCGCTGAATGGATAATATATCAAGCCTTACAAATTTGCCTTTTTACTATTTGACAGCAAGTACTAAGAAAACAAATTAATTAGACGAATTGAAAAAAAAGGTAAAAAAATAAACCTTAAAGTACATAAAAAGCACGATGATATCAAATATTATAATTATAAGATAAAATAAATAATATACTATTAACTATTGTGCAAACTTACAAGGCATAATGAAATTTGTCTTCTGCTTGCAAAACATCGACTTTTTCGTTTTCAAAGAAATTTTTCACTTTATTAGTTTTGCGCTTCGTAATTAATTAATTAAATCCGTTGAACACATAGCTTGCGTGCGATGCTAAAACAAAATCATAGAGCTAGCGTTTGTTTACATAAACGTTAAACGTTGAAAAATTAATAAATTGACAAATTTTTTTGAAAGCAATCTTTTAAAGTAAAAGAAAAGGGAAAACTTTCTGTTAGAAGCAAAAAGCAAGTATAACGATTCCTGATAAGTTCGCACAATCTTCAATAATATAATAGTAAAAATGAATTAGCAATCCTTATGATTACCATCCTTCAAACCTGTCCAAAAGCAGGCATATGGTGAGTCGGAACTCAATTTTCTAACTGTAACTATAGGAATGATATGGGAGAACTCTCGTCATTGCTTCAGGCACAAAAGGAGATTCAGAAGTCAATGGGGAGCTAAAAAGTATAGAACGAAGAAGCAACTGTGTGTGAGAGGAGGGAGATTATCGGTAAGCAACGCTACCAAAAGTGCCTTAAATTGCATGATATTATAAAATATTAGAAAAATGATCCCAATATTTATTTTTCATCTTTGGCTTGCCGGTTAAAAGAGACAAGTCTCCTTCCAGAACTAGTTACGCTGCGAAACCTTGTTGCCAAGAAGTGCTGGTTCTCAGATTATTCCAGTATCTGTTCAATATCCAAATTTGTTTCAATCTTATAAAAAACAAAGTATTTTTAGATACAACTCTTACACACATAGTTATACATATTGATTTGACGCTATGATTTCATAGCGTTATCTTCTTAAGAAGAGCATATCGTCATAGGATTTCCATTTGACGATTTCAGGATAGGCGGCATTACCTGAAACTGCCTTCCGATGGTGGTCTCTTATAAAGTGGTCTTTGAGCGACGTTCGCGTCACTTTGCACTTTTAAACTAAGCAATATAGTAGATGAATTCAACAATTTGCAAACTAGTTGCCTTATACTTACTCCGCATGATCACTTCTCTGGATGTGCCTTGCGAGGCTTTTTTTCTTCACACTGTATTCCGAGAGCCTACAATTATTAAGTACTCTTCCATCTTCCATTAGCTAATTAATTTTAATATTTACTTTCTTTAACTTGTATGCTTTTCCCAATTTATTTATTCTAGTTTAATCTTTCTTCTTCTTGTTGGTTGTTAAGTAACGAAAATGCAATTAACTATTTAAATTTTTTTAAATTTTTGCTTATTTCTGTTTGTCTTTCACAACAATAACAAAAATGCATATATTCATTTAAACACCTCAATATTTAGTATGATTTAAAGGCTGATTTGTTTTTATTTAGAAATACATCCCTGTTTTGCCTGTCAAAAACGAATCCATGCAGAAATTTCAAAACCTTAGTTTACTTGTTAGTAAACGACAACATAACATATGCATGAATCTAGAGTCAACTAAGGGGTCAAAAATTTCGTCTTTGTAAAAAATGTTTTCTATTTTACCTTTATTAGGTGCCTGGATCAAGAATTTGTAAAGAAATTTTTCATTAATGAACACGTTTTAAAAAAATTTTTTTAATATAAAGTGAAAGTAAAGTTGTTTATCTAAACTCCCTGTAGAGTAATTACATATGAAGAATTTAACTATGGCTCTAGCTTTTCGCGTGATTTTGAATTATTTATCACACCCACCCGTTATTTTTGGTTTTTTTTTTTATCTTAAAATTTTAATCTACATATATCTCTATTTTTTGTGGTTTGTTTAACAGAGATTAGGCTTTAATTAGTACTAATGTTATTTTGTGCATATTTATTTTTGGCTTTGTTATGTTGTCTTTGTTTGCATATTGTGTGTTGTTTATAAACAAACCTCGATCTTGTCCACTGTTTTCCCTTTAATTTTTCAAAATAAATAATAGGGAACGATAGCGATACATATGCACAAAAGAGAAATTATCTTATTTTTTTGGTCGAAGCAAACGAGAGTTCATAAAAAATATATAATCAGTGCCATGGTCCAACCCTTAATTTACTCTAACCACATCATTTTTTTTTATATTCTCCTCTTCGCATGGGGTCGGTAGGATCGCGTATAACAGCTACAAGTAAGTGAATAGACCATTGTACAACGCCTAACGCACTGAACACAATAATTGCATTATGCGTTTTAGGTGGCTCACGAACTGTCAAAATAAAATTGGTGTGTATATTCACAAACATTTGGACATATAGTCTGCGATCCGCTTTGCGCTCACAGAAAATTTTAAAATTTTTGCGCGCATAATTTTTGACAGCAAAAACAGACGTATTTATGAAAATAAAATAATATTGTTCACATATAAAAGATGATATGATATTAAAGTGGTCGTTCACATATTTATTAGAAAAAAACAATAGAAAAAATTAAATTAAAGTATATTGCTAATTATTTCCATACGGAACAAACTTTTTTCGATTTTTTAATCGTATTTTGTTTCAAAAATCGCTTTATTCTCGTTTATCGCTTATATCACTTTATTATTGTTTATTATTAAAATTCCCCTAATTAATTTTGTAGTTTACTAAGGCTTATGTAGGCAAGCGCTGGTTATATGACTTTGCTTTTGGAAAGCACGCAGGCTATGTGTGCAACTGATTGCGTGTTGTCTTTAGCATACAATACTGTTGTAGTTCAACGGCAATTGGAAAGCAAATTTGGAAGAAATGATTACATGGTATTCATTGAAAGAAATAATTTACAGCCCCCATAGTTGGATAGAAAATAAATTAATAGAAGTAAAAACAGTATAGTCGGGTAAGGCCAACCATTAGATACCGCACGCTATCTCGTCTCTTACAAATCTCTATTTATATTCATGAAAAAGTACTAACAATTATACCTTTTTCCAATTCAAAGAATACTTTTTATGGGAACTGTAGTGATATTCTACCCCATTAGTTTATATAATTGTAAAAATACTTCTAAGTATAGCTTTGTTGTTATTCTAACTTTGTTTTCAATTTCAATTAAAAAAAAAAAACAGTTAATTAATTTTTCAAAGAAAATTGAAGTATTAAAAAATAAATCTGAATAAACAATTAAAGCATTAAAAGTATTTGGTGAACTGCTGCTACACCTATTTAGCCAGACCGCTATAGGAGCCTTTATATGCAAGATGGCCGAAAATGTAAACTGATGGAGTCTAAATCTAGAAAATGTTGCCTCCTTCTCACGTTATTTGCGTTATAAATTACTAAAAATTGCACTTTGTTGCTTATCTAATGTTTTTGCATATTCCTTGTAAGTCCATAAGTCTCCAATCTGACATATTTATGGTAACACTTTTGACAGACCCATATGATTTTTGAATATTACCAAGCTTCAAACGATACGTGCCAAAATTGCATGACATTTCTATTACTAATTTACGAGTTGTAGTTGCGTGTTACAATTGTAGACGTATTAATAAATTGATCGGGACTATCTTTGCACTGATCATGAAGGTGGTTTTGGCGAACATTTGAATAGCTGATGTTCATGAATATGTTCACGGGATCTAAAGTTATGAAGAAAAATTTGCAAAATTGTCGGCGTTTTCCAAGGTTATTTTAGTTTTTTCTGCAAAGCGGTCTCATTTTTTATCCTCTTATTCTTAACCGATCAGGGAATGTTTCTGCTAAAGACTTGTGTCCTATGTTCACTTTTTTACAAAATGTACTCGTCAAATTGATGGGTTTTCGCACAGTACAGAAATGCCAAAATAGACGTGTTCCAGAGAAAAGGGGTAAACATTGCGTCATAAGTATATAAACAGATTAATATGTAATATCTACTTCCGTTAAATTGATGAGTGCCATAACTGTAGTGCTAACCAAACTTTTGCCTTCAATTTCGTTAATGGGCACTTAAGTACGTCAATTCGTCTGGTTAAATAAGAAAGCGTTTATTCATTTATGTGAGCAACAACATTTTAGGGGTATATTTACTGTTTTCATATAAAGCGATACTTCAATCTCAATAAGATAGAGCGCCGCCACAAGTTCAAGCTTTGATAGTAGATTTGTTGCCGCATGAAGCAATTCGTTCATGATTAGGTATACTGGCCACCGTTAAATCGTACATTAAAGGTCATTTTAATTAGTGTTATGTTAAAGGTGAATTGTGCTGCTTTTTCTTATTTTTATAATTAATTGTTAGTGTTATTCTCTCGTACATAATAACTGCTATGGCGCAGAAAATATATGTTTGTGAGTATAAATATTTGCAATGTGAACTTGTATTTGTGTATGTTTGAATTGCAGCAACAATATATTTAGTGTGTTCCAAATGTATAATATAGAAAATATTGATTGACATACATCCATATATTTCATACAAATAATATGGAAAGAGCCTTAACTGAATTCATTGTTAACTGTTAACTGGCGTCATCAATTATGTTCCATTAAGCGGTTCGTGCTAAGTTTTCGGTTATTTCAATCACCGTTTTTTATGTGAAGCTGCGCAACTATTTTTGTAAACATGGTAAATTAGAAATTAATTAGTGTTTTATTGAACACAGCATTCCTCTAAAGAGAAAAACCACGGTCTATATCAAGAACATTTCAAAGTTGAAATATGCGCATGGAAACGTCGATGTCGGTTTAGATACTGGATGACTCACATAATCACTACAGAATATATAAATTAATTTTGGATGAGATAATTAAATTTAGGCAAATCAAATTTGAACAGACTTTATGACAAGCGGGTACCATACTAAAAAATGAGTGCTGCGTAAAATTCGCTTTCGTTTTACATACTCTTAACACTCGTAGACATTATTCACAGGAGTAGAGTAACTTATTTACATAAATCATTTACAAGAACTTATTTTCAATAACACTTTTTTCCGAATTTTTCCGTTCCGCTTCTCTCTTTAAATAACGGGGTTTAACAACACCGGTTTGAAGAAATCCTTTGCTTACAAACTTTTTGAAACAAGTCATGATAACCGTGTTTTTCAGATGTCTGCGTCGGACTTTCCAATCCATTTTTGCCATTTCTGTCATTTGCTGAATTGAGGTTGTGCTTTCAGCTTATGACATGGAGCGTTGCAGAGATGAAAATGTTTATTTTCTTTTTTCGTTTTAACAGAATTAGACAGTTTTGATGCGAAAATATTTACTCAGATATGAGATTTTCATGACAATTTTATCAGATTACTAAAACTTTTAACGTGTTAGTGGTTGAAGCGATAAGTTAACCTTACGAGACGCAAACCCCACTAGGGTGAGATTTTCGATTTTCGCACATTGATAACTCAGCAAAATTTCATAAAAATGAAAAAAGCTTGCGGGTCAGAGACTAATATCAATACTTGGAGACTCTTTTCAAAAAAATTTTTGAATTTTTGGCCTTTTCTACGCTGTGCTTTTTAACCCACCCGGCAGTGTTGCACCTATCAGTGTTGTATTCCTATCACCATAAAATTTTACAATAATATAAAGAAATTGTATTTATGAGTGCTTTTTGCATTTATTGCTCAAAATACATGAACATGTTAAAAAATTTAGATAAAAGTATTCCAAAATCTAGCACGAACTAGATAATCCCATATAATAATTTTCACACTTTGCTTAGGTTTAACAACATTCAGCACATATTGGTTTTTTGAACGTGATGCAACAGTGTCTTGTATTTTTCAATTTCTTGCTCTTGTGGCCTATGTAACACTTGCCTTTCTGTTTAAATCGCCAACCAGGGTCTCCCTATGGTTCTTCATGTGATGTGAAATTCATTGACAACCGTACTAAAGATTAGTTTCTCTGCAATTATTATAACATAAGGTAACTCAAAATCAAAGTTCAAAATAATATGTACCCAAAATCTATTCAGTTGCTGGCGTGACTTTAAATTTACCCACAGCTAGCGAGTTTTGAGACTGGGCCTTTATATGTGAGGTACAATGTTTTTCTCCCAACTGTTGCAGAAAACATTTGGGCCGAGAGATTTTAACTACACGCTTGCCTTCATTCACGACTCTCGCATGCACAGTCTTACCAGTATGTATTTGCCCACTCAACGGATAACATCTTATTGATTCGCCAGACCACAAGATTTTTATACTAGGCATTGCAGGCTCCGCCGGCATTTACTGTGTGAATCTGTAATGGACTGATGTGGCCGATATATTTTTTATTGTCGCATACTTATCAGTTTGCAATGACTATAGTTTCGCTTAAAATATCTTTGAACCTATTTTTTAGATATTGTTGCTCTATATGCATTTCTTTGCCACAATTCCGAAATCGATTCTTTGTTCGATGCGTGGCTGCTAGTTACAATTAGAATGCTGAGAAACGCTGTAGATTCATCATGGATTCTGGGCGTCCAAAACTGTTCTTCATTACCCTTATATATTGTTTTTATTGCGAAACACTTTAGTTACACGTGTACTGCTACGACTGAACAAGAGCTGACACATTTTTTCCCAAAGGTCTTCCCCGTTTTACTTCGCTTCCGAGTATAACTGTGCTATCTTCCCTTTTTTTGTATTTTCTTTTGTTTCATTAAATATTTTTGGAAATTAAGGTGAATAAGCACTATGTTTTGTACTCAAACCATGAGCAAAATATGAAGCACCCACCTAGATATGTTACGGTATTTTTCACCTTTGCTGGTTTATAGTTGCTTTAATATCAAGGTCAATAGTCATCGAGACTAAATAAGAAGAAAACGTTGTGTTTGCAAAACTCAAACTTATACAATCGGTTCACCGCTTCTCTGACGTTTCGATGGCTTTTGTATAGATTGGCCAACACTTTTAAAATATACTTCAATTTTCGCTTTCACTGAAGGACTGTGGTGCGCCGTTTCAAAATCGCCCTGAATATTATGGAATTTGACTCTTTCATTCATACAAAGATGACGGTATTTATTTTCGGACGGAAGATTTCATGTGAGATCAGGATCTTCACGATAGTAAAACTGTTACTCTGTTTTCATTTTTTTGTGAAATCGGTAGTTATATTTTTCGTGGAAAATCCGGGTAGTTTGTCCAAAATTCGGGGAGCTTAATTGCAGTGCCATATATTTATCATGCAGACTATTGAAAATGTGTGCCTATCAGACTGTTTATGTTTTGTGTGTTCGTGTTTTCAGCTTAGGTTGTATTAGGACGGCGAGATGGACGGCTGGTTGGAAAATAATTTAAAGGACGCATTCAAAATATAAGTTAATGCAATATAATATTGATTATAATTAATAATAATATGATGGGTTATAATATTTTACTGTTTTTAATATTGCTTTTGCTGTGGTTCCTCAAATTAGGATCGTAGACCTGCTTGAGCTTGATTCTGACAGAGCAAATGAGAAAACATTTGGCAAAGATGCTGTTGGCGTGCTTCATTTGAAGAACTGCATTAAATCAGAATATGCACAAACGAGAGTAAAATTGATTCTCTTCTTGCTCTCTGCTTGAAATTATACCGGTAATTGAAAGGACACTTCTGATATAATTTTGCTTATATCTATAATCATGATTTTTATACCCACCACTGTACGATGGGGGTATACTCATTTTATTTTTTTCCATAATATATGTAACACCCAAAAGTAATCTTCAGAGACCCTATAAAGTATATATACTCTAGATCAACGTGAAATTCTGGGTTGATTTAGCCATGTCTGTCCGTCTGTGTGGTGTGTGTTGTTTGCACTCTCCTCGCAAAAATGCAGATATCGATTTCAAATTTGGAAGAAATATTAGAAGTTTCTGGACGCAGTATGGTATCGACAATGGGGTCAAATTGGTCAGAGCAGAATCGCGCAGTGGAAATTACTAAAGTTACAAGGTTGAAATTCTCCAAGTTTACTTTACGAAGCGCCTTTACGTGCAAAAATGGAAACAATCGGCCATGCCCATACAAAGTTACAAGTAATTAAATTTCATTTTTTCACTTCTTTGAGGTTTTACGCTTATTTTTCGTAAGACAAACAAGACAGTGTTTAAAACTGTTTTGTACGCTCCTCAAATGATGATATATTATCTAAATGAATATGGTGGACACCGTGATTAAATTTTCTTAATAATACAAGCGATATGGGCATCAAATAAAAGAACTTGGGAACTACTTGGGCCCCCGGCGAATATAACTTTCTTACTTATTTTATACTGTTAAATCGCAGTTATTCCGCCGGATGTCTCTACTTTTACGCCTTTTCTTTTATTACTCCTGGCTCATCAGTTGTCGAGGAGTCGTCAACTATATAAATCTTTTTTTGGTATTTAATTCTTGAATTTTATACAAGATCAAATTTTGGGTTGACTAAAAAAAAGCAATATTCAGTAAAACCAATTCTTAATACAGAAGTAAAATAAGCAAATAAAGGTACCATAGCATCTAACAGGTCAAGCGGTAACAGATCGCTGTGTGGTAAATGGGAGTTTGAAGCAAATATTTGAAGCCACACGTTAGCACTATGAACCGGATCCGACACCTGTTAGTCGTTTTTTAAGAGAATCTAGTTGATGTAATAAATTAGTTTTCAACCTTTTCAATGAACGATCTGGGCATGTGTATATATTATAAAGAGTACTATGAAAGTTAGTGTCAGCGTATTTAAAACACCATAGATATCGGTCTATTAATTAAAGTGAACATTTGAAAACATATTAATATGGTTTTTAAAGTTACAAACGATTTTTTTTAAATACAACAAGCAATTTTTTTACATTCTGTTCATGTCAAATAAAATTTCACATATCAAAATTATTCAGTTTGATGAATGGCGCTTATATTTGACGAAAATTATTTGTTTGAATTTGCAGATGTACGTCCGCTTAGTTGAGCTTATTAGTGATACAAAAAAAATTGTGCAGAGAAATATCCTTTAAAATCAGGACAATAAATCCCTTACTACTATTAAATACTACTAAAATATCATATCACAACTCGACATTTTGAAAGATGGAAATAGATCTACATCGTCACAACTTGCCGTAGTAAACTTGTCTGTGTAATGACTATCTTTGGCCGACTTTCATTATCAAACGTTAAAAGTTATAGATCGCTGTCATAATACATCTAAGTTTTGTTATATGGTCCAAATGGTACAAAAAGTTTGCTAATTCGATCCAAACTTTTCACAACATCAATTAAGTATACTAAACCTTTAAAATTTGTAAATTGTTTCAAATTTCTTTAAATAATTGAAAATTGTAAATAAAGTCTACGTTCTTCTAAAATCACAAATCAATGGTATGAAGTGAATCTCAAAAACAATCGGAGAAAAACGTAAAAGCGCAACAATGCATTTTACGTAACAATATGATTTGTTGGCAACACCTTATAATTAATTGTACAACCAGAAGCAATTGACGCAATTACGTCTTATTCCTATTTTCGGAATGGAACTTCAACTTTACGAGCTGTTTGCCAGACTTGGAAATTGGCCAATTGTATGGTTTTGTATGTATACGAACAAGTAAAACACAAACAAATAAAAGCGTATAAAAAATATAAAGACAATTGATTTTAAATTTAGTACTTGTTTATCTAATTTATACTTATTTTTTATTAATCGAAAATTTCTTCATATTATTCGATATGAATTTTTGTTTGCACTCATTATTATTTTAGATGTGCTATTATCTATAACATTTCGCTAGTGCAGTCCTACGCTTCTTCTTTAAACACATTTTCTTCTTCAATCAAAAATTTAATTTGCTTTTTGTTGCATTAATTTTTTGTATCATGGTTTTGCATATATTTGTTGTTTACATTTATATAGATTTCTTTATATTTTTGTTCTAAAACCATATGTTATTGTTTACATTTTACTATGAAATAATATGGTGTATTTTGTGTTATTTGGGCATTGTCGACCTTTATGCGGCTGACTCAATGAGGAACTATTTTCGAAGCTCCCAAATAGCAGTCGCATTACCATAACGTTTTACAGGAAATGTGAAAAAAAATAAAGAAATCAAAATAAACATAAAGAACAAATTTATAAAAAAAATAATATTGTTAATCTTCCTCGTCTGCTTAAGTTTTATGACACCATCGAGAGCCTTTTTATGTACTAATAGATGCATAATTTCGAAGTTATCATTTATGACACTCTAATATAAGGATT
Organism: Glossina morsitans morsitans; assembly: GCA_001077435.1. NCBI lineage: Eukaryota > Metazoa > Arthropoda > Insecta > Diptera > Glossinidae > Glossina > Glossina morsitans. Next base: position 4,361 of record CCAG010007017.1, on the reverse strand, counting down.
TCAATTTTAAAATAAATGGTGTTTATTGCTTGTTTTTCATTTCTTACAATATAATGCATTGTATAAACCAAAATTGCAAATCACATGATATAAAAAAAATGTACATTACATGCACACACAAATTACATGAACAACCTTAAAATGTAAAAGAAACGATCATCATTTCTTCTTGTGGTTGTTTTGTTTTATTTGCATGTGTGTATGCAAAACCATATGATTTCTCAATTCCCAAAAAGTTTTGAAAAAAGTAGGCAAAGTGAAAGTCCCAACCCGAAAAAAAAATTACGCCTTATAGTGTCAACTGAAGCTGATTTAACTGATATTTAAAATTAAACTGGAGCAACAGGAAAATTTATTAAACTTATTCATAATTGTTTCAAAATATTATGATTGCAATCGTAATTTTAGCAGGAAGATATATAAACAAACGACTAACTGGAGTCGTCTACTTGCATTAATCCAAAAAATATTACGTGGTTTATGGGGTCACCGAATGGTATTTCCTCATCTTATAAACGTTTCACTAATCTGCTATATATCTTCGGTATAGATATAAAAGAATTCGCATCATATAAAAATGTTCTGAAAGTTTGGCGACTAAATGTAAAAAAAAAACGATGCAAGGTAAAAAATGAGCAAATTGAAGGTATATTAATAATATATTTATTTAATGTTATTTTATTATTTTTCTAATATTTATGTCTATTCTAATATTTCTGGAATCTGTTACGCTGCAACCTAATGGGATTAATTAATAAGTAAATGAATAAAAACAAATGCAAAGTTTTTTTGTAGACTTACCTTTGCTTATTTTTTACAAAATTGCATATTCTGTTATTATAATGCAAGTCCTCAGCGACCTGTTGCAGAGTAGACAATAAATATGTCAGGTTTTTGAAATCTCCACATACACGTATAAACGTCAGAATACCAAAAAAGCCGGGTTTACCGTTAGTAATGGTTAGCGATCTATTAGCGATTATCCTCAGGATAAGGAGGTAAGGTTGTTAGAATAGTTATCGCACAATAAACACCTAAGCAGAGAATATTCCAAAATTGGCTAAATAACAAACATCTCTGGTCTTTATTTTAAGTCCATGATCAATTGTGGTTGAATAAAGTACATCGGAATAAATTGAAGCTTAATTTTACGAAAAATTGAGTTTTGATTTAACATAAATAGCGACAGCTGTTTTTTAAGCCAATCCATAAGTATATATATATATGCATTATTGTTTTGACAATGTAGCGAGGTGAGATCAACGGGGTATCCGTAATTCAACTAAGGTATGACTATATATTTCTTATAATCACCATGTAGTCTATTGAAACGTCGAAATTGGATATCTATTGTAGTGTCAATTTTAATTTCAATCAGTTACATTCGTAAAGAGTTTTTAAAGAACATATTTTTACTAATCAAACATTTGTAGTCATACAGTTAGTAGTTAGAAATAAATTTCTAAAAACCATTTCTAAAGACCATTTCCCGTTTTCATTTCCGTTTATTATAACGAAGTATTATAACAAACTAGGTGGACTGAAAGGATGATTTATAAAATTTCATGTTTGCGTTAAATAAATTTTCGAGTCTGCTATCAAGAATAAACATATAACCGCATTAATTTGTGCTAAACGTTCTGATAATTGAATGCATTGTTTGTTCATAAATAAGTAGACAATATTCACAATAGACGAAGAGATGGTACTCTTTATTTCCTTCAAAAACTATTATTAAATATAAAATAAAATTACTGTCGAGAAAATGTTAAATAAACAATGCTCTAAGCTAAGCTATGCTCTATGCTCTATTAGTAAAAATTAAGAAAAGTAAAGAATGAAATATTGTGTTCATTTATAATAGTTGGTAGAACACGTACCTCAACGAACAGAGCAATATGAGCAGCGACTGAGAAAAAAAGCAACACGTACTCTTTCAGCTTAGTGGTGCAAACAGTAAATTGCAGTCATGGTTATTTATTTGAGATTTTTTTAGCAAAGTACTTGTGCTTGGGACGTTTTCGCAGCGTCGATATGTCTGCCTTTTTCAACTGTCTGAACTTTTAAGTTTATAAATATTGAGATAAAAGATTAAAATATGTGATATCAAGTGAAATTTCGCAAATTGCACACAACAAAATTTTTGAAAAGGATTTTAATAAAATAAATATGCTAGCAAATGTGGCTCTCACTACGCTTAAAACTCAACATATAATTAGCAAATTTTTGTTAAAGAAGGGGTAGACTAATTGTTCTACTAGAAGTCCTAAAATCAAAGAAAAAGTCAAAGAAAAATTGCAATTTTGTATATGTATTTTCCTGTGGATAATTGTTTGATGAAGTCAGGTTTTTGCGTTCGTTTTTGTACTTTGAAAAAAGTATCATCGGTAGTTATATAAAGATTACTATGAAAACGTGTTAATATTTAGTAAAGCGCGTTTGTGAGTTCGAAATTATTTTAAAAACGTACGTATGCATGAAATTTCTTTTTACAACTGTTTTCCTCTACTTCATATATACTCATGTATGTATATTTATGTTTGCTTGTACTCTCTCCAAAGCTTCGGTCTCTTTGTCTTTATTTTATTTTCTTCTCAACGGAGAAACTAAATTTCTGACTCATCGTATAAAGTTGTTTGCATTGATCGTGTCATCAATGTATACACAGTGGTGCGAAATATAATACGAATGAATGCTAGTCTCAAAATATATACATGTATATAGATACACATATAAATATGATAATCTTCGATGGGTTGAGGTTCGGCGTTTTCAAGAAAAGAAAGAAAAAAAACGCTGTGTTTAAAGTGTTTTGAATTTTTCGAAATTAATTTTTACAAATTTGAAAATCTTAGATGTCAAACTTGTCTTAGATCGAAAGCAGGTTGGAATCGAACACTGATTTTTTATAACAGGTTTATGTTTCAAATGTTAAATTTCAAACAAAAAATTCCATATTACCGGCCTTGTGGTATAAAAACGGTAAAAGAATTTAATTTTATTTTTATGTCATGCAAGCACAAACATGTATACATGTGTATGTGTACATGGGTGTGTAGCGTAGTTTTTTTTTTAAACGTTACAGTTTGGCATTGCCTTTGTCATTATTATTATCATAATGATCACTGATTGCCATATGCCGTGCGAGTTGTTAGTTATAGCTATACTTGTGGTTGTTCTTGCCGATGATATTGCTGCGTTGGTCTTACTAAGTGAGTTTTTACACTGATCGTTATTTAAAGTTTAGTCTTAGGCAGGCTCTCACTGAGTGCGGTTCTTGTTATTTATAGCAGTTTTGTGAACATTTCACGTAGTGCTTACTGTTTATTGTTGTGTGTTTAAGTGGTAACAACAAAATGATATAGAAAGAAATATGCTTTTAATAATTTAAAATTGAAAAATTAAATTCAGAAAAATGAATAATAGTAATAAACGTAGAAAAACATAATACAAGAATCAATTGAATAAAATTCTACGCTTGTTTATCAATCCTTATTTTATGGCACTATTTTTTTGCTATATGTGCTCTCTTGTTTTTTTTTTTTAAACAAAAAAAGAAAAATAAGAAAAAATTTATGGTTTTGTAGATTGTCTTTAAGTGTATCCATTAATTGAAAAAAATTATACCTTTCTGTTATAGTCTCTTTAATTAATTGAAATGTTTTATCGTGTATACAAAGCAGACAAAAATCTCTCTTTCCGGTATACAAGTATCAAAATTTTGTAAGGAATTATGTGTCAAGACATGCATGCACACAGTATATTATATACATATATATATATATATATATATATATATATATGTATATCTATATATATATATATATGTATATCTATATATATATATATATGGCTCAAAGATGGCTTTGGGTGTTATAGGGGCGCATTACATTTTTCTTGGGTTTTTTATATTAGATTTCAGCTCATATCAAAAAAAGATACTCTTAGTGTACACATTATTAAAAAACAAATACAATTTTTCAACGTGCCTCTATGTAATCTTGTAGTCACAAGAAGCTGGAATATATTCTCTTTTAAAAAAAGTTGAAGTCTTTCTTACAAATAAATGTACTATTATATTTCTACGTTAAGCGGCTTCAGTAAAGCAAGAATTGTTTTGCCTACAGACTATTGGAAAAATATTGTATATTTAAGACACGGCCTGAAGGCAACGCAACCGTAGAAGTTACCTTAAAGAAAAAGTCTACAAAATTTCTTTTAAATATTATGCATTTCCTTAAACAAGTGGATGGGTTGGGTTGGGTCTGCCTATGTCGAATAATTTGAAAAAATATATTGCTGTCGATTAACATTTCTTACCGTTTTTCAAGGAATATTTCTTCAATTGAGTTCTTCTGTAA